>JAWLRI010000331.1:2136962-2153406 GCA_034781795.1 Crypturellus tataupa
CCCAGGGAGGCTGTGGAGTCTCCTTCTCTGGAGATCTTCCAAACCCGCCTGGATGCCACCCTGTGCCCCGTGCTCTGCGTGTCCCTGCTGGAGCAGGGGGTTGGACTAGATGATCTCTAGAGGTCCCTGCCAACCTCAACCAGTGTGTGATTCTGTGGAATTGTGTGTGTGGTGTTTCTAATTTTTCCACTGATGTGGACAGAGACCAGGTATTTTTTTCAGGGTCACAGATCTTGCTCTGGGAGGCCAGATTCCTGCTGTATCAGTTTATCAAGTCTCAGCCTCATATTGCCTAAGAATTTTCGTCAAACTGAAACGTATTTATTTATTCACTAAGATTTTGTGAAACAATGAGATATTACAATAACTGGCACAGTTCGAAAGGCACTAAAAATCTTTATTTTCTCAAAAAGTGAATGAGATTATGTAATGTATTAAATCTTCTAGTCTCAATCATCCTGAGCTAGGACTCTAGACAACAGTCACAGGCTTCAGTGTGTGAGGGGTTTTGGTGGGAGGTGTGATCTTAAACAGTGAGTATTATCTATGTGTTATTTAAGAGCTTGAGAAAAACTCCTTATTTTGTACTGAATCTAAATTCATTGCTGCAAAGAAAAGTCTTTCTGTAGAATGCAAATCTAATTGTTGATTATCTTCAGTGAAAATTCATCAAAAATTACTAACCAGTCTAATTAGCGTTACTTTCTTTGTAAACTTTGGAGTGACTTCCTTAAAGCCATGTGTGGCACTGTTCACCAGCCCTTCATGTGGAAGAGACTGGAGAGACTCTAGGAGAATTGCAAGTTGAAGCCAAAGTATTTGATATTTTCAATATTTTACAATTCTACACCAAAATGATGCACAAGTCAACACCTCTCTCTCATCTGACAGCTCTGGAGGAACTGTAATAATTGAACAGAGCAGCCCAGGTTACTTCAAGCAAAACTGGAACCTCCTTTGCTATAAGGAATTCTGTAATGAAGCCTGCATAGGTATTTTCATTGAACTAACTTCAGTCTCACACCTTTTTGAAACTTTTGGTGTCAGAGTGAAAATTTTAGGGCTTCCTATCAGCCTGGGATCCATTTTATTTAAAACTCGAGGAAAAACAGTTCAACCAATCAATTTTTTGAACATCTGAACTAAAAAACATAGTGATTTGTCATAGTTCACTCAGGGAAGAGCATTTGATAATTATTTTAGCTTCCTGAGTTACTCCAATTTAGAAATAAGTCTCCATCCTTTTAGAAAATACATTTTTGGTCATACTAGTGAATATTTAAAGCAAAGACAGGCTGCTTGCAACAGATGTCTAGATGCATGTTATATGTATCACTGTTTTCAGGATGCTGTAAGTCACTCAAAAGTATGAGTTAAAATGAAAACAAGTCATTTTCCTTATAAATTAACTTACTGCCTCAGGATGCAGCAAGGCAGTAGTTCTGCCTCCAGATGTCAGTGACAGTAGAATTAGGCCATAAACCTCACAATATTCCTTTGAAGAGGCCCAAACAACTTTATTCCTAGAATAAATTCATGCTTGTGACTTTAATGCTCTCTCAGAGGTTTTTTTTCTCCCTATGACAATACCTTGGTGCCCCTATGTGACTGCTTTCCTGTTCTAGGTACTTTGTAGCTCCCGTTGTTTGCAAACAGACTAGTAGTCTGCAAGCAGTGTATTCCTTCAAAGTGAAGAATGCATGAAATGCCACCTAAAATTAAAAACATATATATATGGTTTTATCTGTAATTTGCTTTATTTTATGCAAATATGAGTGGCTGTCATTAATTAGCATTTTAATCACTATAGGTATTTCTGGTAATTGCATGTTTTCAATGCTGTCATATTCTCTTAGAGGGAAGATACTAATTCATAAATATTCAGACTTCTGAATTCATTTCCATCATAAAAGCATCAGCGCTTGTGTTATTTACAGTGAGAGTAATATAATTACAGATGCTACTCGTAAAACCTAAATGCCAGAAATATTTATTATTAGCAGTGTGCTTATGCCTCCAGAGTCAAACTCAAAATCTGAGAAGAAACACTGAAAATGGGGAAAATGCTAGGAATGTATATAAAATGGGAAAGCAGCCTAATCTCCAGGAATGCTGTTCCTTTGAGCTTTTCATGCAGGAATTACATACTACAGCCTTGTGATGTGAGGATGTCTATAAATGTCATATCCACTCTACATACCAACATGTGCCTCAAGGGGCTCTCAGCAGAAAGTAGCCTCTCCTCTTTCATTTCAGAAGAAAGATCAAGGGTGTCACAGTTGTACCAGGTATTTGTTCCCCCTTCAGCAAACTGCCCAAAGTCCCTCGAGGACCTTAAAAGGACCTTTCTGTGCAACAAACTATCCTGGTATCCTTCAGTATAAAACAGCCGTAATTGAAAACCCAAGCATAATGCAGTGTTGTTATAAGAAGAATCGAGTGCCCACACGCCTGGAATCTGGTTAAACCTTGTTGGCATTGCAAGGTTCCAGCTGGCATGGGATCTAGCAGAGGAGGGTGGCGAAGGGGTGGAAGAGAAGAGAAGAGTTAAACACAGACATTATTTTATGAAATCAGTTCATTTCTATTAGGTTCTTATATGGCAGGTCGTTAACCCAGGATTCATTCACTTGAACTCAAGTAATTTGGGTGCTACCTTATGAAAAGGAATTTATTAGTAATGCCAATATTTTAATGATACTAGAGTAATCAAGATGGACATTAATTTAGTGTTTATCCTCGTATTTTTCTCTTTTTTTTTTTTTTTTTTTTTTCTGATGAAACTACTTTTTATGCATGTTTGAAACAAATATACTTTTTGGGCTTTACCTTCTCAGTCTCAGTTTTTTTCCTCTTCAAATGATTGTTTTGAAATAAAAAATGAGCTTGTTGAATAAATATATTTTTCAGTCTTAAACTGGACAGAATACAAAAATTGCTGACAATAGAAAAATATTAATGGAAGAATATTTGCTGAAAATCCTTTTGTGGTTATTTTGTGGTGGAAAATGTAGAAGTGAAAGTACAGAATTAGTGAGGAAGCACATTGATTTTTTTTCCTTTTTTTTTTTTTTCTTTTTATCATGTTACTCTCCACTATGCTAGCATGACAGTTTGGATGTGACAGTTCAGGGCTTAAAAATAACACGCATGATGGTTTTAATACCCATCCTTGATTCTGTGCACTGATACTATCAACGAAGGAAATTGAAAGATGTCGCTGAATGGGCAAAGGGGTGGTGAGTTTGAATTCAGAAAGGGAGTTATGCGGAGGAAAGAGTGTGTTAGGGCCTGAAGACAAACCAGGAATTAAGATTTCCAAAGCTGATCGTAAGAGTCACCCTCTTCCCTGTCTGCTTTACAAATTTCTGAAATGTATTATGAATTTATTAGATAAGTGGACATTTTGACCTGGTAGTTCACCCTCCCACCAAGCCAGAATATGTTACTTATCATGCCTTATGTCAGGTTCCCAGCTATTGCTGTATGAATACTCCCTGTCCCTTTAGAAAGAATGAAAATGTCTATTTTGTCAGAGACAATAAATAAATAAATAAATGCTTTGCCGTAACTCAGTTTATAGTATAGTTTAAATTAGTCTTTACAAAGTAAAATACTTTCTATTATTGTATATAACAGCTTGTCTGAACTGTCCAGAATGACTAATGAATGAGATAACAGAACCGCCTATCACTTCTGCATTGTGCTCTGCATAAAAGCATTTTTCCCCACTGAAGCCCCACAATAGCACCATATTTGATTTGAATATTAATACGTTTCACTCTGAATTTATTAATTTAAATATAAATTTTCTTCATTTGATATTGTAAGAGACTTCACAGAGGGAAAATGATGGAGTGTGAAACATAATGAGCAGCATCAGCCTAATAAATTATGTAGCAAGACATCAGTAAAAATAAATACATTTTCTCTTCATTTCATTTTCATGCCACATTTACCCATAGGGGACCGAGAATAGCTATGTTATGAGTTTGCCTTCTTTATCTATATGCTGCGAAATTAAAGGATGGGATAGCTTATCTGCTGCTCCTGTCTTTGGATGGCACAACACAGTTCTGCCCACAGAGCTGCTATGGTTTATTGTGGTGCACTTAATGTCCGCAGCAAGCCATAAAAAGATCTGGGAGCTTCATGATGGTTGTAGGGTGCTGTGAAACACCCACTGAAGATAGATGGTTGAAAAGCATGCTGAGGCCCATACCCATCAGCTTTAAGAGGGCTTTTACAATGTGAAGGTGAGTTCTCTAAGAGGTTACTGAGTTTCTTTGACCTAGTTGCCCGTGCCCTGTTCTTCTGACATCGTGATGGGTGCATTAGCCATGTTTCAAAAGGGTTCATTTCTTATTGTGTCTACTGCTTTCAAATCTGCACTGCACAAGCGTTTCTTTTCCCTGTCTCTGTCGTGTAGCAGTTCAGATTTTAAGAAGGCTGCAAAAAGTCCAACTAGTTATGCGTAGTGATTTAGTTTATAAAAAAGCAATTTATTGTGATTTTAGAATATCATTTTAAAGATGTGCTTAAGATAAAAGTTACTGTCCTTAAGAGTGCCTTGAATAGTTATCCAGAAGCTATCTGGAGTTTAGAAATGCTAGCTGGAAAAACAAACAAAAAACGCAAAAACAAACAAAAAAACAGATGAAACCCTATTTACCTTTTTTCCTGTTACCTCTCTGGAAATAATTGATATGTGCAGTTTTATTCAAAATTCAAAAATTTTCTAAGGGATGCTCCTTGGCATGTTAAGATCTGTCAGATGTTTTATTTGCAAGTGCAAAAGATACTGTTTATCGTAAGGATGATGACTAAAAGATTAGTGTAAGAAAGCCTAGAAGTAAAATACTTCCTTTAAAGTGGTAATCACACATTAATTCTTTTTCATTTCAGAATTGATTCTACACCCCATCTAGACGACAGCAGCCATTGCTCAAACCTGCTAGCCCTCTTGGCCTCATTGCTGAATTTGAAGAATAATAGTAAGTGCCTATCAGTTCAAAATGTATTAGTCAGTAGAAGTCTAGATATAATGTGGGTGGCACACAAAAGAGCAATCTTTGGCCATTATTGTGCAGAGAAGTGCAGTCCATATTTACGTAAAGACATCGTGTCAGTTTTTTATTCCAGTGAGACGTAGAGCTAAGGGAGGGATGGGAGAGCCAGCAGAGTCTCTTATCAGCAGAAAATGCTCAAGCTTGAAACTCGGCTGTGTTTCATGTCCCTTTCAAGGCCAGCGTCTTAGAAACAGTCCTGTATGCTAAAACATAAATGCTGGTAGATAGAGTCACGTTTCAATCCCATGTCTAGAACTCCCAAGGGAGAGCGGGGGGGTGCATACAAGGGCTTTCTCTTTAGCATAATTGAATTCTTCCTTTTCTTTTAGCAGTGAATATCATTTTTATTGTTGGCAATTCCTGACTTTATGAGTTATTGTATAATTATAATTCATGCATATGTATTTGCAGGAATGAATGAGTGACTGGTTTCCTGGGATTTTTACCAACTTTGGGAACTCAGCATCAACAAATACAAAAACCAAATAAAAACACAGTTAATAATAGTTTCCATGAGACTGCTGAAAAATAGTAAGCTATGTATTAACTATCTGGAAAATGATTTAGGACAGACCGTAAATGCCTCTACTTTAAGTCTTTTGCAAAACGAACTTTGCAAAATGAACAAATTTATCTGAGTTGATGGATAATTTTTCATAAAATCAGCAATTCCCCTTGCCAGAGGATACAAGCCAAATCTTTTTAACAGAAATATTGTGCAATAATAAAACTGTAAAAAGAAATTAGTGCTATGTTAGGGTGTGTGGGCTAACGTTACAATAGAAGAAAAGCGTGGAGATTTGCTGGGAATAATATCCAGAATGAAGAAGCAGATGGAGACTTTTGCATAGCAAAGTTACACTAAAATCAGACACACTGGAATGACTTCAAGATTAATCCTCTAAAGTCAAAGGCAACATCTCTAGTGTAAGAGGTAACAAATTCCTAACAAGCTTCTTTCTTTCTAAAATTATTTTGATTGCAAAGATATAGAATATTAACTTTACAACTTAGTGCAAACTTTCACTTTCCACAGTAATTGTAGTAAGATCAGGGCAAAAGTGAGAAGTCTTAATTAAGCCTTATATAATTGCCATCTCATACAAAGGGCTAGGCTTTGAACTAACTCTCCTAACCACCCAAAGTCAGTGTCTTATCACAGGTGCTCTCAGAATTCAGGATTTTCTTTAAAGTATTTCTTCATTGTCTTTAAGGTTGCCTGAAAGGCAAACTTGAAAAATAAATTACATTCCCTCAACCCACCTTCTGCTCCGACCACTTTTAATGATGTTCAGATTTTATATGTCATTTCTGTTACCTTCAGTTTGTTGTGCATCTGCATGTCCCACACTATTCATTCAATTCTGACCAAATACACAAGTTTAATTTAAAAATGCCTTCTTCCAGAGTTAATTTAGTCCTTGTTTAATTTCTAAGGGAAAGCATTCGAGAGGAGAGGGATGCTGTTTTGCTTTGCTTTGCTTTGTTTTAAGAATAAATATGTTTGATCCAAAGCTAACAAACACCTTCTCAGGTGTTTGTTTTTCAGAAATTCGTTGTCCAGAGTTTCTGAATCCTTGCAATAGGATCCTATAGGATCTTCATCTCTGCAGTATGCGCATTTTCTCCCTTTGCTTTTTTTTTTTCTCTGAAAATGCTGTTCTCTTTGCATTTCATTTGTCATAATTAGGCCGTGATTTTGTCAAGCAGCTTCACTCGAAGATGGAACTTGATTCCAGAAGCTTTGCATTCTCCTCAAATTCATATGATTGAGAAAGATAATATTGGACTTAAGCAAATTTGCACAGTGACTCTTCAGGTGTTGGTGAATCTCACTAAAATATGTTTTGGGAAAACCAATCGAAATGAAATCTTGCTCCAGTTTTTATCATTTCTGACTGACTTCTTGCATTCCACCATTGTAGAAGAAAATTTTATGCCATGTTCATGTTATGTTATTTTCCTCCTAAACATTTAACCATGAAACTAATTGATTAAAAAAAAGACTCTATTTGAATTAGTAGAAGCATGGGTAACAAAAATAATGCCTCTGATTAATTTACCTCTTCAGTAGAGGAAATATAAGCAAAAACTACCTTTCACTTGAAACCGGGCCTGCAAGAACAATCTTTATTATAAGCTTTGTAATTTTCCTTTTACCTTCCAGGCCCTTTTTGAAAGTAATTATAATTGGTATAACACTAACATTTAAAAATCAAGCTCACTGGCAAGCCGGTGGTTCTGGCAGACAAATGATTTGTGAATCAAGTCGAGAAGTTAATCCCAACTTTAATATTTCTAATTAATTAGTTTTGACTATAGCAGTTGTAAACTGCAAAGGATGAGATTACTGTGGATTTCATCTGCCTGTAAAATAAATCCATTTTTACATTAAAAATAACTCTAAAACTGATGTCTAAAAGTTACTAATGCTTTAAATTATGTCTAAATAGAAATCATTCTAAAGGAACCATTTAATTCTCTAAGTAAACTTAATAAAACCCAAAGCCTTTCTTGTGAGGAAAAATAACTTGAAACATTTGCTATTCTATAAAAGCACATTTTCAGCAATGTTTCTGTGGCAAATTTAATGGAAGTTTTGTTCAAAAGCAAGTGTATACTAGATGCAGAAGGATGTGGGGCTCTGTTAACTATGAAAATCTTCAGCTTACATGTGCCACAACAGCAAAGCTAAGCTGGGATGAGCTTTGAAGGCTAATCTGCAGAACAACAGCTTCCCTTGCTCTAGGCAGCAAATGCAAACAAAATTATCTGGGGGAACTAATCAGTGCTTCCTCTCATAGCTATTAGTGCTTCCTCAGGTGCTATTAGATGCCTTGGTTTCTACTTGGTTCCTGTAGGACTGTGGTAAGGAAGCTTGGAGAGTATCAAACTTCTCTGTGTAGGCTTTTAACCCAAGTCTTTCCTCCTGCACAGTAAGCTTGATGGATGCCAGGAGAGGTTTGGAGCGTGTCCCTCTGTCCACGAGAAGCAGCTGGACTCCCATGGTTGGTGCAGTGCGAGGTGGGCTGGGATGGACGGCTCTCCCTTGCTCTCCTCCAGCTGCTCCTGTCGCACAGGTCTGCGGCCCTCAGCTAAGGGTCTAGAGAGAAGCCTTAGCCCTGGGATATCCACCAGGTTTGTCTCCTCTTTGGGGAATACAACGCTCCTTTTGCACGACTTCCAACTTGACCGTACCTATGAAGCATTCTTTATTAATTTTTATTTTTAAATTTTAGATTTTACTGATCTACAGCTGTTTATGTTTAGTAAGAAAAATCACCCAAGAAAAACAGTTTTCTCCCTACACGGATTTCTGCATTTAATCATGTCTTGATTGCAAAGAAGTGAAATAATTATTTCAAAAAATTTAGTTCGCTTTCATAAACAGCTTGCTTTCTTGCTTGCATTCTGTGTTAGTCAAATATTTCATAGTATAATGTCAAGTCGTCTCCAAACATAATAACCTGGATTTTAAAATTAAATTAAGTAGTCTGAGGCTGATGTGTTGTCAAACAGCTGAGTCACAATCTGTTTAATTTCAACATGAAGCTGAATTTTTTTTACTTAGAAAATAAGATGAGATATTTGTATCAGCAGTAAGTGGCACCTTTCATGATGTTTCTTGTTCAGTAGGACTAGATCAAAATATATTTCAATTTTTATAGTCCGAGCACTATTACTGAAGTAAAATAATTTTAAAATTAATATTTTACTTTAAAATTCACTTGGATTTTTTAATTCAAAACAATTCAATTCTACATAGTATTGCAGAAGATATATGGGTGGATTTGGGATGATATATATATTTTTTAAAGCTAGCCAAAGATGTGCATAGTTATTCTAAAAAATAAGTCTTAAAATACCTTGTTTATTAAAACATCAAATAAAAAGAAAGAGAATGATCTTTAACTCTAATGTCTGAGCATTGTTGGAATCACTATACTGTTTGTTGACTTTAGTGACTAAAGATTTTTCTCAGGAAAGCACCAGAAATTTGTCATGACTGGTAAGAACCAAAATAGCAAATAATTATAATAAAAACTGCTTAAAAGAAAAAGATGATTTATTCAGCTGCTTTATGAGTCCTGAAATTTTCTTCAGTGACTATCTGATAAATGTATAAAACCATTAAGCTAATAAAAACCCTACATAATAAATGCAGAATAATAATTACTGCCAGATGCATTAAATTAATTAAATCCTTTCTGAATCGATTTACGTTATAATGACTGTAGTCATGTGGCTGGGATCTCTTAAAACAATGTTTTATCAAGGTGCCTCTGGTGCAGCAAGGCAAGTGCTTCATCTTCATTTTCGTCATGAAAAGTGAGGAGGAGGAGGAGCTCTTTCACTGGTTGCTCTGTTTTTCTGTGCTTTCAAGTCAGACTTTCTGCCTTACGTTTATTCCTGCCAGGCTTCTCCCAGTTTTCCCTTCTACTCTGGAGCACCTGGGCCCAGTGGCAGAGAAGAGAGGCACCAGGCTCTGCTCTGCTAGGTCATCGTGGGCTTTCTGCGTGACAGAAGATCTTTAAAATCGCTTAAAGGGCGTCCTGACCCCGAACTCGGTAATGGCAAATCCCTACCCCCTGGATCCCAACTGGACCAAAAAAAAACACAGCTTTCTTTTCTGCCAGTTTGAAATCTTCCAAGTAATCCGTGATGGATGGGAAGTGAATTCTGTTTTGGCAGAGTCTGGCCTCACGCTTGTCTTAATGCAGTGACATGTTAAGCTGTTTTCAGAAAATGAATGATTTTATTAGTTAACACCTTCTTCAGCCCTTTGTAACTGTAGTTGGGGAAAATGCTTAGGTATTGTAGGAACTCTTTAGCAGTAAAATACTAGCAAATATTCTTTGCCAAGAATTTTTTAGTCCAGTCGTGCTTATTTTACTGTTTAGGCCCTGGAGAGCCTTGATTTTGCTGTGATTGCTGAGGAATGCCCTGTTTCTTATACAGGCCCGAGAACGTTATGTAATGTACCATTATATGTGTGTGTTAAGGACTGTATCAAGCTTTGGCATACACTTCCCCCTATGCACCTTTGTCAAATATGGCATATGTTTATGGTTAAACTACACTCCCAATAAATTTTTAGTATCAGGTGGCTTTTCCAAGCGTTTGCAGCTCAAGGGACCTGCCACAGTTGCTTCACCATTGAAAAACACTGTTACTACTTGAACGAGCCCCTCTGCAGAGGCTCCTTCGTTCTGCCAGCTCCCCGCAGTCCCTTTTGTGATGCTAATCAGTTCAAGCGCCTTTCACAGAAGATGTCACTTCATGGCAATATTTGATCAATATTTACTCTGGAATCCGCTTTATTCCTGCATCTGCTGGGAGCCGTTCAGCAGCATCAAAGCTACATTTGCAGCCATTTGTTAAATGTATTGAGCCTTTTCCAATCATGAATTCTTCAGGGGTTCTTAAAACTCTAAAATCAATGTAAGCTTCTAAGCAAGGGATTTCTAAGTTTTACACAGGTGTAACCATATGCACATGGAATACGCACATGGGAAGTGGACTACCTTCATGCAGATGCTTTATTTAGGAAAACCTTCAGAAACGCTCTAGTAAACCCTGCTGATAAGTGGATTTATCTGTTCAAGGAGGACAACTGAGCGCAAAGAGAAATTCCCTGGCTCCTGTGAGCGAAATGGCCGCAGAGGCAGTAGGGGGTGGTCTGGGGAGAGCTGACGTGGTCCTTGTTAGTTTGCCCGGGAGTGGTGCATGGCTATCGCTGAGAGACCTTTCTGCAAATCCTTGTTTGTTTGTCAAGGAGGAAAAGAAATGCCAAAAAATGTCCGCAGCAGGTAGGAGCAAATCCGATGGAGAGAGATGCTGATATAAAAATTGCATGGCTTTTGTTGAATTTCTGCTGCACATGATATTAAAAGTAATTTGCTCACATTTTTCATTGCAAAATGATAATGATTTTATCTGTAGACCATAATTAATACATGATGGGAAGATTCCTGTGGTTAAAATGCATTATAAGCTATCAGAGCTGGAAACAAACACAGCATGGCTTTTACTTTTTTGTTTGTTTGTTTGCTGTTTGGTTTTTATAAGTCTAGGCAAAGATTTCGCTTTTTAGCTATATTTTCTCAGCATTTTGAAATGGCCAGAATGATAGTATCACAGTGAGAAGAAGCATTTTCCATAAGCAAAAAACTTACAACTTTGATGAAAGTGTAGTCCTTTTAATGAAGGAATGCAAATACAGAAATACGAATGCAGGAGGAAATACTCGATTTTTATCACTCAAAAAAAAACTAATTAGAATAAAATAATATTGGGTATAGTAACAGATAGCCTGTATCAGGCAATTTTTCACAGTCACTTCCAGAAGCAGCTACATGTATATTTCAAAGCACTGCTTCCCAAGGCAATTATTGTTTGAACATTATAATTTGATTTAGATTCGCCGTACTTGATCACATGCCTATTGGATACTAACGTTTTAATGTGAGTGCCTTTTGCCTGTTGCGTGGTAGAAGCACCTTGACAGGAGCTGCTCTTGTCCTCCAGTCAAGCAGGTACCTCTTGCTCCCAGCACCGCACGGGAGATTCTGCCAGTGTGTTTGCTTCTCACGTTAGTGACTGTCAGAAATAATCAGTTCACTGTCTCACATTTGTTCAGGTGCAAATAGAAGCCGCACTTTGCCATACAGATACCAAGGGAGGCACCTGCGGAGTGCTAGCCTTTTAAATAAAGGAGTATAAATAGAGCAAGATGCATGCAGATGCATAAACAAGTGTTGTGTTCAATCACAGCCTAAATAAATTCTGGTTCAGCAATTTATACTTTTGGTGGATATGTCCTGTAAATGTTAAGAGGTAAATTCCATAGAGAAAATTGGTTTTGTTATCAAGTGAGCGAGAAGTACACAAATACCCAAGGAGATTATAAAACTTTTAGTAATACATATATACTATTTTATTTTTTTCTTAAACAGAAACCTAGAACTAAGCAGTCATCAGTTTGCGTTTTATTTTGAATACTGATATATTTGAATACTGGACTGCTTGTGGATTCTTTTCATTGCTACTTAAGACAAAAAGTGATCTGTGAATTGGTAACGTAAATACAGCTTTCGGGACCCTTATAAATGTGGAGACATTTTTGTATTAAGCCTGCAGCACTGCGTGAGAGAGCAGAGTTGGTTATACTGACTCTGGTGGGATAAAGTGGGGGTTAAGGTTTCAGTACTTGTTTCTGCAAAGTGCTTCATTTGGGCCAGCAAATGTCTTGCTTGAGAAACTAAGAGTTTCTCAAGAGGAGAAACTAGAGGAGTTCAAGTAAATAATGTATCAGCTTTTTCGAGCTCCTTCTGATCACGTTGACTTAAAAATGAAGTGGGACCCAGCTGCTATGAGCTCTATTACTATTAATAAGCAGAAATACGACAATGGTATTGGTAGGCCTGGATGACTATAAATTATGCTCATCTACTAGGAAATGTGATAGCAAAATCAAGTTTACAAGTTAACCTGACTCAGCATTTCAGTTCTGAATCGGGACTGAATTGAAAGTGTCACTTGCTACTCAGGACTCAGAGCTCCCTTCTGCAGCATAAAAGAAAATACATCCATACTGCAGAACATATTTTTCCTAATTTTTAATCAGCGCTTTTTTTTTCTTGAAAATGGGAGAACTGACTGAAGACTCTATCCTTCTATGTCAGCCTCCTAGGAATCCGTGGAGATAGTTCTTTTTGTGCTGGTCGTTTCTGCTCATGAAATGGGATAATCTTTCAGCTGTCATCCTGTTGTTGTTATCCTGGTTTGGGAGGTACCTGTGGACCTGAAGGGCCATTAGGTATGAATATGTAGTATAAATCTAAACAATTTCAATGAAAATACTGAAATTGTCTATTAGAAAAAAAATAATAATTTAGCTTAGTCCACAGCTTCTTAAAACTCTCACATATGTCTGTAGTATTTTGAAAAGAAATGTAACTGGCCAATGACAAAGAAGACTGGATTTAAAAATAGAAAATATAAAGGGTGTCGCTTCACAGGGACAGACCCAGCATCCGCCTCCTCCTCCTCCTGTTCCCTCTCTCTTCCTATAGCCCATCGCTCTTTTGGTCAGCACTGCTGAGCCCAGCTGCTTTCAAGAATACCTTTTCTACCAACTAACAGTTTCTTTTGACCTCTCCTGCTTTTGCTGGAAAAACCTGTAAAGGATTAGGAGGAGAGGAGGCGGAGGAAGCAACAGGTGGCAGGATTTCCCACATTTCTGACTCAAATCTTCTGGTTTATAATACATATGCAGGGGAAGCTTGTTTTATTTTTTGCAAGAGCACACCCCTGAAGACAGTGCCACTGCAAAGAAATCACTCCCACTTTGTGCTCTTTTGTAAGTTGGGTTCCATTGTTTAGAAAATTAAAATTGATTATTTCCCCCCAGTCTTTCTATGGGTGACTAAAAGTGCCATGTTTTGACATCGTTTGAGACTATTCATTATCCTTATCATCAGTGCTACAAGACGTGGATTTTAATAAGTATAAGTGTGCTTTGAATATTGATGCCTTTAAGAAAAGCGTCTTCTCTCTGACTTTCTATCCAAATTAGGATAAAGGAGGCATCAGCCAGAAAGGCCCCCCTGGGTTATGAAACCTGTTGCTGTGCTCTAGGCTTGTCACACTGTACCAGCACACACTGCCAGGACTTTGGAATCAGCGTTAACAGCATTTTCACAGAATGTCAGATTTGTTGGACAAACCAGGCTTGTTACCCCAATCTTCAGATTTCGGTACTTAGTTGTTACTTAAACATCTACCCGAGGTATTTAAATGCTACGGTTCGTTAGACAATTTTGTAATAATGGCAGATTTCTTCAATATCAGACCAAATCTTCTCATTTATTTTTTAACGATTCAGGCTCGCATGTATTTCAGAAAAGCTTTTGGCAACATTAAAAGCTACTGTATGAAATAAATTTTCTGCAGCATCGGAGCAGTGTTTTCCTCTCTCAAAGCCCCAGGTGCTGTGAGCCCTGAGGAGTGCGTTCTCTCTTGGCTTGCCAAAGATATCCAGAACAAAATAAAAAGAACTGCAGATGCGAGCCCGGGGTCTCTGAGCAGTGTTGGCGAGGCAGCGCGGATCCCCCTGAAGCCTTCCAAAATGCTGCTGCTCCCGGCGGTGGGAGGGCTGAGGGCTGCGCAGCAGCTAATGGCAGATGAGGAGCTCAGATAAATTGGCCTGGGGATTTTGAGATCTCCCTTGCTCCAGTGCCATTACGCACCCCGTGCATGAGACTAATAAAATAGATCATTATCATATTTTGTTTGTAAAGTTATCTACTTTGCGGTTAGTAGCTTTTCACTAATATTAAATTGATCATGTTAGCTCCTTTACAGTGGCTGCCTTTTTTTTTCTTCATTTCAAGGTCTAAGGGAATCAAAAATATTATTTTTAATATTGATTTTTATACTATCCCGCTTAACATCTCAAGGTAAGTGTTTAGCTAGACTTTGCACATCAATTTTTACTATTTTGAGCATTCCTATGCTTGAGATGCGTTTCAAGAAGAATGTCTAAATGACTCTTTCCGAGGTCATTTTCAACAGCATAAATAAGCATTTCTTGGAGCGCCTATGAGCATCGGCAAAGTTATTGCAAATTAAGAGTCACTTAATTTTGCAGGAGTAAGGAAAGATAGTTGGGAAGGAACAGAGCATGAACTTTTAAGATCTGAGCATCTTCAGCTTCGGGGAAAAATAAGAGAAGATGTTAGTAAAAGTACTGTTTTAACGTTACACTATAGAGTCTAGTATAATACAGCTTCTGGTTGGTCTACTGTATTCTCAGATTTTCGTTGTGAAGTTCTGAAAATGGTCATTTACTGAGTATTTTCTAACAAACCAAATAAAACATTTCAAGGTCAGAATTAAAAAAGGGAATATTGTGTAAATGTGAGAAAGCGCAGAGCTTGAGTAACCATGCAAAACTTTAGAGAGAAAGATTCAGAACAGTGAATGATCTCTATGGATCATTACTTATCATGTATTTCACAGCTAAGCTACCAGGTATAGGAATGCTAACAGTTTTTTATGGAGTGTAGGATAAAAATGAAGATATGATTGACCCATTAAAGACATGCTGAAAATACAGATGTCTACATATAGATTGTCTATGAATAGATGTCTAATATAGCTTGGCTATTATTTAGGTAAATTTGAAGTATTATCTAAGCATACGCAATTCTCAAAGTATATATGCTATTTATTCTTTCTTGCCTCTTAATTTCTTTCATGAAACATGTTGAAGTTTAAATCAGCATAAGAAATGAGGGAAATAAGGGATATTTATGAGAACTTTACAAATGCAGAAGTTACATGGAAAGAAAGCAATAGTGTGCATGAATCTTTCTATGATTTCATTCAAAGAAGTATTAATCTGTATCTTCTATTTTTTAGATTTTGTTACTCTGACAATTGTGTGTACAGCTGGCACAATAGAAGCATTTCTGCATCTGCAAGATATATTTGCCAGAGGCAGTCTGCAGAAGAATGAACTTAAGTGGCCCAAACTACCTGGGTTTCTCTGTCTACTCCTTTGCAGTGTGAAAAAAAGAGAGATGATTTAGTCAAGGTCAAAGCGTCCATGAAGCAAATCACAGAGATGAGCCCGCATCCCGCAGCTGGAGCTGCGTGTGGCTCCCTTGCTTACACGTGCCCCACAGCAGGATAAGTGGGACCTCATTAATGCTCCTTAGGAGAACGACTTGCAAACTGGAGCCATTCCAAAACATCCAGATTCCTCATTAGTGACCTCCATCAGTGCTAGGCGTCCTATGCGAATGCTGCGAGTCCACCTCTACATACCGTAAAGTGTCTGACTGTGCCCTTTTCCAGCTTAGATCCATGCAGACATTTGCAGAACAGTCACATAAGCATAATAAATTTGGGGCCTAATTGAAAATGTGAGGCACTTAAAGCCCCCGATAATGACTTGCAAGTAAAGATGGTTGCTCATATAATTTTAGATTTATGCTGTTATCCGAGTCACATTAAAAACCCATAGTAGTAGTGCGCTTTAGCAATGCTTTAGCTGCAAAGCCATTGTTTAAACAGAGCAAGAGCAAATAATGGGGAGTCATTTGCCCACAAAAACTGCCTTTCATCTGAACAAATTAGCTTAGGGAGGAAGTTTTAGGAGTTCATCAATTTGATGAAGAGGCGGTGCTGGCGGCTCCTGCTCTCGGCATGGGATCGGAGCAGCAGGGTCCCATCCACTTGGTCTTCTCGCTTCTCACAGAAGGCCACCTCTTGCTGGCAGCCCAATGTTACCTCTTTCTTTCTCTCTTTCTCTCTTTCTCTCTTTCTCTCTTTCTCTCTTTCTCTCTTTCTCTCTTTCTCTCTTTCTC
>JAWLRI010000331.1:2153506-2194410 GCA_034781795.1 Crypturellus tataupa
TTTCTCTCTTTCTCTCTTTCTCTCTTTCTCTCTTTCTCTCTTTCTCTCTTTCTCTCTTTCTTTCTTTCTTTCTTTCTCTACAGAGGAGAGAAAAGCGTATTGCTCTCATTTGAATTTCCCTTTCCAGAATATAAAGGAAAAACATTTTACGTTTGCAGTACGTGTTACGTTTCAAGTGCTATGCACTAGTGCTGACATTTCAAATGCAAATTTCAAGCAATCGGGGTGATATTTAAATACAAAATCAGTTATTTATTTCAGAATCATTTGCATCATCTTTTAAGACAACTTTAACTATCTATTGGCTAACTGATCTCTTGCTGACTGTTTAACTGTTTCACCCTAAACGTTAATGGTCACTAAGGTCACTGTTAATTTAAGCACCTTTTAGGACTCTTAAAAGCCTATGGATTTCCACGTGCCTCACCTGGAGCTCTGCTAGCTGCTTCTCTAGTTAACTCGTAGACGGGACGATGACACACAGGCAATGTGGTAAAATAAGGTAAGACACCACAAAAAACTGACCCTGGACATGAAAATCACAACCTCTCATCACACATCGCTTCGCAAAGCAGTCCTGCCAATACTAGTTCAGAATCAGCATTACAAAAACATAATAAGAAAAATGCTGTAAATATGTTTGATCATATATATGTGCGTGTGCATGAGAAAGAGCTTTTCTCATAACTTGTTTAGGAATTTGTCATCATTTGTACAATGGTCTGACAACCCCAAACGCAGGTAGTCCTTATCAGCTTTAAAAAGAGAACAGTTGATAATATACATAACAGAGGACATAATTTAGGAGAGCAGATGCTTATCAGATGATTGGACACAGATGCATTTTATTTATGCAAAAGTTCTTGCTACATATAATGCTAATTAATAATCACTTGGAGTAATAGGATTAAAACCAGACAGAAATCACACGTGAGTTTCAAGCCGCATTAGTACTGGCGTTCCTCCTCAGACTTCTGACTAATGAAGCAGAAGGCTCACATGGATTTGTAATTATTCGTATACATATGTAATTACATCTGCACCTCCGGGCGGAATGGAGTGGGGATGCTGTACAGTGGGTCATTAAAAAAAGGAAAAGATGGAAAAAGAAAGCAGGTCTTGTTGATCTAGTCACTGTGTTACTACTGTGTGTTTGCTGAAAAGGAGAGAAACTGTTATTCAACTGATCCATGAAATCAGTTAGGTGTGTGCATAACTTTAAACAGATAAACCTTAAACACTTTAGGCATAAGTGCACATATAATATTTGCTTAACTCTATCCAATTGACTGCAATTTGTTTCACCAAAATTTTGTACTACAGGAAGAATTTTACAAAGGTGAAAACAAAACATGCAATTTTTTTCTTTTCCTTCATAAAAGAGCAAGACAATGTTGGGCTGAAAGCATTGTTTTTGGTAAGATTGAAAGAAAAGTGAAAGATAACTGTTTATCAGCATTGACCTGTTTTCATACTGTAAAAGAAATGAGAGGGAAAGGAATATGAGAAGAGAATTTTATTAAAACGATACTTGAAGTAGATTAGGAAGTAGAGAGGAAAGTGAAAATAATCTTGTAACCATATCTATCTATGCATTTATATACAGATAACATTTCAAACATTTCCTTTTAAACTATTTTGGGAAAGATTTCAAGTCTCTCTTCTCCTTGATCTTTTCCTTGAGTTGGTTTCCTTACCAACTTTTAATAGAATGTATACAGCCCAAACTGAAAAACAGCAAGCTGATGGAGCTGGTAGAAGTGAACATATGTGTTAAAATCTATGCCCGTTTTTGCTGTGAAGCTGAATAAAGTTGTCAGATTTCTAATGCACACTGTTACGGGATGGTGAGAGCTCTGTCGTGAAGACACTGTGGGGAATCGCTGACGTGGCAATGGGGCCTGCGGAGGAAAAGGGGCCAGTGGATTTTTTAACAGAAAGCCAAAAGATCTTTGGATCAGTCAACCTTTTTGGTCCAAGGGCAAATCTGAACTTTGTCCCTCAAGTTTGAAATGTTTATGTTTAGATCAAAATTGCTTTGAATGTAGTATATATTTAAAAAAAAAAGGATTATACTAGAATTAGTTAAAAAGCAATAAAGCCTACAAGGCTGAATATTGCTAAAGAAAATGTTACAAACTCTTCCTGACTGACCACACAAAATGGTGGTATAAATCCTGTAGTTACCTTTTTAATGTGTCAGATTTTGATTGCTGCCTTTTACAGAAGGAATTGAGTGAGAAAGATATAGCTGATGTTTAGGACACAACTACTGCAAAAAACATTTTCTGAGCCTTATGTGAGATAAATTGTGCAATCAGAAAACTTATGTCTGGTTGCTATTAATGGAGAGGTGACTAAAGACTTTGCCAAGCAGGAAAGGCACAGGGTAAATGAGTATGGTGGGATGGGTAAAGGGTAGGTTCAAAACTAGGTGGAAATTACATTTGCTCTGGCAATGATTATCAAAATCACTGCATGAGGAGCAATTGCAATGAAAGCCATGATTCTACTTGGAAAATAACACATTAGGACATATTCAATGTGCCTTTCTATAACTACACGCAGTAGTCTGATTTTCACAGGCATTTATTTTGACATTTCATCTTGAATATTTCATTTAAAATAAAAGACTATATCTCCTTTATAGCAAAATAAAAATGCATTGCAAGTTTCCTGTGGGGATTTTGTCACCATTTTCCTCCTAATTTTTGTGACATGTTATCTCTCCAAGCATGACACTATTTTTAAAGGTGTGATTTAGCATATAGCTTTTATGAAATCAAGAGCTCTTGAATCTCCATGTAGACTCAGAGGCACACAGGACAAACTAGTGAGACTTTGCATAATATTATGAAACAGATTTTTACATAAAGACATTATTATAGTTATAAACAAATGGTGATAACGTATATATATACACATAATATTATTTCTGGGAAAGGTGTCTGAGAACTGGAAAATCTAGAGGCATATCAGTCTTCCTTTAATTTACTGTCTACAAGTTTTTCCTCTTTTAAATAAGAAAGATATTTTTCTATCTGAGAAGAGAGCAGTAAGCCGCCTTCACTAAAATATTAGAGGCAAATACAGCTTCTAAAGTCTTAATTGATGTGAATATTTTGCATAGCTTTAGGGAATGTCTCAGTTTCATCAAAAGAAACTAGCAGAGAGCATGCTGAACACAAGGAGCTAATTCTTCATGCAATGAGCAATTAGGTTGTAGAAGTTTTTGCTCTGAATGTTGTGGGTGCTAAGAGCCAACGTGAGTTGAAAACTCACCCTGCAAAGTCATGACAAGGAGCACCCAAGTGAGGGTCATTAAACACAGAAAAACTACTTGCAAGAGGTTTGCAGAAGTCTCTTAGCTGCAGCCTTCTAGAGGATAGGAGAATAATTTGTGGCTGAATTGCCCTTGTCTTGTACTCATATTCTTCCCTAGGTAGCCATGGGCAATAACTGTCAAAAACAAATCACCAAATAGATGAACTTTTGATCTGACCCAATGCTTTCTCTCTTGTTTTCTTAGGAATAGTAAACTCTTAGCTCATGAGAGAATTAAAGTGCTATTTCTGCTAAAGTTAAAGGAAACCTAGTCCACAGTCGTAGAAAAATGATTCAAATAGCAAGGCATAATCCATACTGATGCTTTAGAGAAAAGCAATGATTTGCAAATAGATAAGTGATGAACAGGTAAACATCCAGAAACTGAACGGTGTTTTCTAGAATCTCCTCTAAAATGACTTCAGTCTATTAAATATTTTTGTTTTTCAGATCACGTAAGCAGTGGTTAAAATTCAGTGTGTTCCATGTTGCATGGTTAGATTAAGTACCTCCGTGGTACCTTTTTTTCAAGTTCCTTCCTTGATCAATGCACTCAAGAACATCAGCATCAAACAGGCACAGGAACTTAAAATTTTGTTTCTCAGAAATGTAACTTTTAAAATCACTTGCTATGAAAATTAATGCTAATGAACTTTTTTGCTAATGCAAAAGAGGCTATTTAAGAATGAGTCTTTGCAGTAATTAATGAAAGCAGAAAGTTCCTGCAAGGATACTGGAAGCCATGAAACACTCATTCTACTAAATTAATCTAAGCTGTTAAATTGAAGAATCTGTTAGAAATCCTTTTTAAACCAGTGCTGACACTGTGGAAACTCTTCTGATAACTATGTGATAATGTGCCAAGGGGTTATCAACACTTTGTGAGACTTACCAAGTGCAAGATATGTTTTCTTTCATTTTGCAAGGAGAAAACTCTGAAGAAAATTCTCTAATTAAAGAAGAACATGACTTTGGTTATTGAAGGTAAAGCACATTATGATCTTCAGTGCAGGAGAGGACGTAACTTACGAGCTCCCACCAAATTACTCAAAACTTTCATTCTGCTTCTGTGAATAGTAAGTCTGTAGATGCTTATCCCTTAATTTGAATCTTAACCACATTTATTAGACATAATTAGGCAACCTGGGAAAATGGAATGCAGCCAGAAAGGTAAATAGAAAGTTAAAGGCTGAAAACTTACTTTTAACTTCAAGAGACGTCAGGATAAACCTGTGTCTTGTAGGGGTAGCACTACCGCATTTGTTCCAAAAATTTCTAGTTTTCCTGGAGCTGTCGGAAGGCTTTTTAATTTCATTTGATAGAAATATCTTTTCTCTGGTACACAGGAGATATTCCACTTCATAAAATGGGAATTTTCCTTTGTAATCCGCAGATGCCTGGCAATACCTCTGACTTCGACACACTGACAGATTTGCATGAAGCTTGGCAATAACCCCTTTAGCTGCTGCATAAACCTGGTGAGCCCACCTGCTTCTTGAGGAACACCTAGACCCGAAGGGTTTTAGGTGGTGAAACCTCATACTAGGCAGACGTGAGGTGCTAGGCAGTTGTCCCATCACAATTTCAGACCTAGCACAAATGAAGCTTTCCTTTGTAATTAGTTTATTTGGACTAATAGCTACTTTAAACACTACTTGTCTAAGTAATAAAAACTTGTCTCCAAAGACTATGTTCCCTTTTGCTCATGACTGGATTTTCAGCGTCAAAAATCCAGCCTAAAGTACTCAATGTTGATCCTGTAATGAATTTTATTGTGATGAAATTCAAAAAAGGATGGAATAAAGCAGTATCTTTAAATAATAAGAGGAATTATTTTTTCCTTGATCCCTCTGTCTTTTAAGAAGAAAGATGGAAACAGTGTTTTGACCTGGAAAGTGGAAGAGTAAAAATTGTAGAGAACAAATCAATTTTTAAAATAGTTCCTCTTCATCACAGCATTCAGGTAAGCATAAAGATATATGAGAGACCTGGAGGAGAAAACAGAGTAATAATTACAAAACTTCAAATGTTCCTGCACGGCCAGAAAAACATACGATATAGCACTTATATCAAGAGCACTTCAGGCCATACAAAGTGGTGACTGATACCAAGCATAACACTAAATATGACTTTGGCCGTGTACAGAGTTTATATTCTTGATGTGCTATGTAGGCGGTGTTTTTATTGTTTAAGGCACATAGACCAGCACGTACCAAGATATCTCCACATATACAAGAGAAAGTGAACCGAAATTGCATCTTATTCCCCAGGATAAAAATTGTTCCCGTCATGGAGCAGCATGGAAGATGAATCTGGGTCTGTCACTCAAATCACAGGGTCGAGAACCGGCACCGTTGCACACACCGACCTTCACTGGGATATCAATATACATAACAGATGGCCACAGCCAGCATCTGCTGTGCTATTCTGACACTCCACAATAAATGCAGGTGCCAAATGCCAACCCTCCTTGCTAGTTCTGGGCAGATCTGACCTCTGGGAATGATCCTGATTTTCTCAAGTCATAAGAGTCAGTGCTAGCAGTTTCCGCTGAGGTGTCACCAGAGCCTTGGTGTGAAACCAGCCTCCTGCTTTGCTCATTAGGGGAATCTCATCTGAACATTAAAATGCCATCATTCGCAAAAGTGAACTGAGCTCTTTACTCTTGCAACTTCAGACACAGCAACTCTTAAAACACAATAGTCTAAAAGGACCTGCTGCTTTTTAATTGAAGTCAGATATTACTGTTATCCATAAATGCTGAAGTAATTTGATGAATTCAATACTTTGCAGCACATGTAATACAGTCCCACGTTCTCCTGTCAACCCACATTGACCATGTTTCCTTACAAAATACAAGGTGTGATATCTGAGCTGAGAATGAAATTGTTACCAGCGTTGAGAGGCTTAAAATAGGAGGTGCCTTCTCAAAAGTGAAGAAAAAACTTTCTGCTTTTGTATCTTTCCACTTTATCATAGTGGGCTTTGCTCCTTTGACTTCAATTTTTGGTACTTATCTTGCAAAACTTCTGCAATACAAGCATTTTGGTTACGTGAGCTTTTTGTGGAACCTGCCATTTCTCACGTTTCCTAGAAATCCCTGTTCACAAACATTTTCTCTCACAAATTAAAAGGCAATGAAGTTTGGGCCCCCCTCACTGCACATGGATGAATCGTGTCTGAGCCTTTGCTCAACGGCTGCTGTGACTGGATGGCTGTTGGCTGCCAGTTCTGCCTAGTGCTTTGGTGGGAAGTTTTCATTTCTTTCGCTATTATAATATATGCAGGCAGAGAATTTTGCAAATCTAAAGCACCTTAAAATAAAATTTCCCCAAATTTTTTTTTGTAAGTGTTGGTAAGTCCTTCATTTTTTTTTTTTTTTTTTTTTTTTTTTTTAAGAATCACCTGGGACACAGTTTTTGTGAAATATTATAGGATATGATATGGCAAATTACCTTTTTGCAATTAAAATTAATATTTCTTCTCCATGTCTTTTAATTAGCTAAAGGACTTAGCAGGAATAAATGCATCTTGCTTTCCCTGTAGTTGTCTGTCTGTTTTTTTTTTTTTTCTGTTGTGCATATTGTTTTATGTCTCTTAAACTTGCCTTTCTTTTCACCTTTTCACAGTTCAGCTTCCAGACTCCAGAAAGACAGCAGAGATTTTGCAACGCTTCAGAAGGAAAACCTGAGGTCACTGTGTGGACTGTTTGACAGCAGCAAAGGTATTTATAATTTGTTTTCTATTTCCCTCATACTAAATACAAAAGTTCCTTCAGTTGTTTGGCAAATTCAAAAGTCCCTCGGCCATCGCAGTGAAATGGAAACCTGCAGTCAGACTTCACAACTTGTGAAGCCTGGACATAAATAAACAAACTGTATAATGTGCACTCTAGACAGCAATAAGCCAGGGTTCTCCTTCCTGATTTTAGTTTGTTTTGTTTCGTTTCTGCCTGCCAATGATGTTCATAGCATTTCTGAAATAATAGACAGAAAATGATCAACCTCTCTATAGATGATTAATAGTGATAGCCCATAAAAATGTATTCTTGCTTGTCTCTCATTTCGTTTCTACTACTTTCCTGTTAGTATTTCAGGAAACTTCAATTTCTGTCTATAGAGGATTGGAGAATTCATGAAGATGTCAGCATAATTCACTTTTATAGTTTGCTGTGCTCTTGTGGTTGCTATATTGACTCTTTTCATCATAAGTAGATAGTTGATTCTCGCCTTCAGTCCCATCGCACATCCCCACGCTTTCTTTTTCCTTCTGTGCTAATGTACAGCCCCAGTCTCCATCACTTCTCATTCTAGGTATTTGCTAGCTGGGGTTTCACTGGGCCTACAGTCAAAGTGCATGAGAAGAGATGGAAATTTAGATTCCACTCTGGCTTTTTTTTTAACAGCTAAAATGCCTATTTTGTGCATCTGCAGTTCTGATAATTAGAAGCACAGTACTTGTCTTTAAAATAGTAAAGTCAGTTAGAATTAAAGGTAATTTATCTTTGCCTGGTGTTTTAGACTTGGTGACTTTGTGTTCATCCAGCCATACCAGATGTTTTTTGGCAGAAAGTCCTCTCTACAGTTGTATCTACTTTGAGCTGATAGGCCACTTTCACTTCATTTCACTTTTTGCAATTTAATCTCATACTTCTTTCTGGTTAAAAACGTATTTTTAATAGTCATCCAAGAAGAATTTCTGTGAAAATTAAAGGTATTTTTCTGCCTAGTAGAAAGTTTGTTTCTCATACTGAATGACATACAATTTCACAGCTTTTAAATATTATAGTGGCTCCTAAATATTGTGTTTAAAATCTTTCAGTTAAAACAAAAAAAAAAATCCTTCTTTATTTAAAAAAAAAGTATTTTTGAGATGAAGAAACTCTAGTTCAGAAATTTAGTCCAATAAAAGAAAGGCCAAGGTCTGCCTTCACAATATTGCCTTTTCAAGGAATGATCTGCAGATCATTTTATAATTATTTATAAAATAACATTTTATACTATTGAACGCTTTCTCCTTCTTTAGCTTCTCTACTCTCCATTGGCATGGATCACAGAAAATAAAGTTTTTGAGGAGAATGATAGGAAGTAACATATGAGAGGAATTTGATTTCTGCTTTCATATGAAGGAGGAAAATCCCTGCCTGGAGGAAGCTGACTTTACATCGATACTGCTAATAAAATCTGGGTTGGCATGGCTTCATGTCTGATTAAATGATATGCTATATAACTTTGTTTTGGAATAGTCCGCAGGTCTTCCCTATTAAAACAATGAGTGTGTCTGCACTGTGTGAAAGGTTTTAGTAGATATAATAATAAGTCTTTCTCCACTAAAAAACAAGGGTCATGTCCAGTGCGACATGTTTCTACTCAAGCATGTTAAAAGTCTTTGCCAGATGCTTTATTCCTTTAACATTTGCAAAGTTTTTATTTCTGTCCTCATGAGTCTTGCTGTTTAGTTTAAGGCCAGAAAGCCTAAATGTTGGTGAAAACTCATTTGCATCAAAAATACCGAATTGATCAGAAAGTAATCTAAAAACAAATACCCAAGATACCAGAACATGTATTTAGCCATATTCAGTTTAAATACATATTAAAAGAGAGTCAAAAACATATCCTGGCATTTAAAGTTATATCTTAGTATTTTTGGGGTTACCAAGCTCCTAATACTTTGTTTTCAATTGTCTAGTTTTGTTAAAGTGCTTAGATTTGGGATTTTTTTTTTTTTTTGCAATTTATTGTTGACTGAACTATATTACCATTAACTCAGTCTGCATGACTTTGCTTAATTGAAAGTAAAATGGTCTTGAGATATGACTTTTGTTTTGAATAACCTTAAGCATGATTTCTGGATCAACAGAGTTTGAATCAAGCACCTTCCTGAATGTTATGAAATGTTACAGTTGGCTCTCAACTACAACACTAATATCTTTATGAGAAGTGCTGGATTAAGTATTTATACTCTTTAGGGGGCAACAGGGGCAAGGGAATTTAATATGCAGAAGAATTTGATGGAGATGGGGAAAGAAAGCAGCTCCTATGGGCCTGGTGCATGAAGGAGGAGGCAGTGGACAGTTTTGCAGTCAATCTTGGTCCCCTCTCCTCAAAACGCCAGTTCTGACAGAGCACAAAGTAAGTAGCTCCAGAATGGGATGAAAATTGATTGCTTTTGTCTCCAGAATAATTTTCTGCTGCTGAGACCATGTATTCCACTGGCTCCTAAATAATTGCAAAATGACTTCTGCATCATTGAATGGGTTGGTGACAGCAAAAATTTCTTGCATAATCAGCGAATCATGCAGATTTTACATGTTATTTTGTGGTAGTGCGAGTAGCCCCCAGTGAGATTTGGGGACTATTTTATTACGCTGTTCTCTGGAAGGCTTAACCTTTAACCATCTGCATCTTTTCCCCTATTTTTGAATAGTCACTGAGAAATTCACTGCCCAAGATATTCAGCAAAGTGAGACTATAAGTGCAAGTAGGGATATATATGTGTATCTTGAGAGTTTTTTCCTGTTTATTTTTCTTCCCAGTGAAGGGGAAGAAGTTCTGCTCTTCCTTCTTTTTTCTTTATTGTTCTGTCCAGTATGTAGAGTCACATGGCGAGTTTGAACGTGACTTTAAGCTGCGTCAAGCTTAGGAGATCCCTTGGGCTCTCCCTGCCTGGTGCTGATGCAGGCTGCCTAAGGAAAAGAGGGGCAGTTGGCTCTGTGCAAGAGGTCCTAAGTAGGAGTGGATTTCAAGCAAGTAGAGAGAACATGTGGTTAAAACAGGGCAATGTTATACTTATGCATTTAGGATTGTGTTTTTAAGGGCAATTTGGCACCTGGAATTCCAGCAAAATGCCAAGACAGAGCAAGAGTCAGGTACTTATACTCACTGATTTCAACTGCAGTTAAGTGCTTTTCAAAACTAAATAGCGTTAAGTGCTTATTTACAGCATCTTAAGGGGAGGAAAAAAAATAGACTTCTAATCCAAAAAGTTGTTTCTTGCACTTTCTGATAACTTGACAAGCTTATGCCAGAAGGATCCAGTCCAGTTTGCTGGAGCCATAAAAGAGGAATAAGGGTTTGCTGTCCCCGCTCTGCTGCAGGCTCCCCGTGGTGAAGCATGCGTTGCTCCACCAAGCACTGGTGGAGATTTGGATCTGGACTCTGCCTATGAAGCTAACATTTCCTTCTGAATTGACAAGTTAAGTTGTTTTAAATAAGTTTCTTCTGCACTTCACTCCTTGATTTAAGCTCTACTCTGTTAAATCAGTTTAACAGGCTTACGAGGACTTTATTGCTTTTCTATTTTTCATAATGTTATCTGTAAAATCACCCTACTTTATTCTTAATGTTTGAACTAAATAAATTCATTTTAGAGACTTGTTTCTGAGTTTAGTTTCTGCAATGTTCTTAAATATTTTTTAAAAATGTATTCAGTGAATATCCATGTAACCAGGTACTGTTTCTTATTATATTGTTCTATATCTCACATTTTTCAACTTTTTTGTCTTATTTTTAAATATCAAGATATTTATGGCAGTTAAGCACTAAAATATGACAAGATTTTCAGGGGTGATGGATGCCTGAAATGCCTAAAAGTGGCAGTGGAAGCAAAGACTACTGACACTGAGTAGCCTACAGGTGGATTTAGGTAACCAATTTCCCACTGTAGACATCAACTTCTAACAATTTTGGCTGCAAGTTATATTTCAGCAACTTTTCCCTGTGAACACTTTACTTTCTTTGCTGAACAACTCTGTTTATTTGGTCTCTGGTAGTAATGTGTGCTTAAAAATGCTCAGTTATTGTAGGCTTTTATGCTATCATCAGGCTTACTAAGTGGCATGACTGGCGATGAAACAAAATTATAGTGAGGCAAGGTTGATGATAGCCTTCTTTTGAAAGGTGTAACACTGGATTAGAGGTCATCTATTAAATCCTTCACTCGGGATGATCAACTGACTTGTAGGATTCAGCATTGTGCTTTGTCCCACAAGGTACTGCAAGGTCTTGATCCAGTTGTATTTCGCTGTATTTCATTCGTTTTCATAGTGACTTAGAAGGAAGTCTTAGAATGGAATTGTTCATAAGGTTTTGTTGGTAGAAATATGTCTTATTATGCTTCTGTCTTTAAAGAGGTTTCTAAATTCAAATCTGAATTATTATTTTCTTACAGAGATTATGCACTTTAAAACTTTGGGGGCAACAAGGGGCATATGGGGGCATATGTCTGTGTTCTGCCACTTGAGCCTTTGGTGTTGAACTACTAAATGTTGCTTGTGGTAGAATTCAAGAACGTATTGAATGTATTGGCAATCCCAATTTTCTTCATCGAAGTCATGAAAGTATACATTCCTGAGCCCTGCTCAAGTCCAGTTATTTGCAGAAGGCTGTAGCCTTCGACTTATCTCAGTAGTCATGACTGCGCATTTTATTCTTCAGTTTCCTTTCCAAATGAGTGGTACGAATGGAACAGATGCCGTAAGGCACTGCATTTCAGTAGGGAATTGAGCTTACGTAGGCCTAAGAGACTGTGAAGTTAATATTTCCATGTTAGAAGAACATTTTTCCCCCCTGTAATTGCAAGAATATTAGATAAAGATTTATTATGCTGCTTATGTGACTCGTATTGACAAAGTGATACATAATATGTGGAAAGTTACGTCAGTTCAGGTGCACAGCGGAGACACAATTGTGATTCATACAAGTGAAACAAGTCCCTCATGTGGGAAGACTTTAACCAAGAGCAGACCTGTTCCAAGTGTCCTTTGGCTACCTACCCCACGCGTGCCAGGCAAAAACCAGTGCATTAGTATGGGATGGCATATGGGTATGCAAAGACAGGAAGCTCCGACATGGCCAGCACGTTGTTCGTATGATCATTTACATGATGTGATTTCTTCCTGGTAAGTTGATGGTAAACCATGTTTTTGCTAATCTGGTTGCTTGTAGAAAATGAATAAAACAGTTTGGAAATTCCACTGAAGTGTATGTATTGCCTCTCACACTGAGTTAGCACCCATGACCAGCTTAAAACTAAGAAAAACAACTCTTAAATCTTGCTTTTTCTTTGATATTTAATCTTTTTTTTTTTTTTTTTTTTTTTTTTTTGCCTTGCTCTTGATATTTGGACTGGGAAAAGTTCATCAATTGTTGAGGAACTCAGATCACCTAATTCAGCTGTTCAGAGGAGTACCTGGTTCCACTCGTGACATGCAAGGCTACAGAAAAGAAACCAGGGAAAATGTGAAAGCAGGAGAGAAAGATTCTATGCTTTCTGATGTGCCAATTCAACCCCTGGAAGCTTAAACTAAGGATGCTTAAAAATGAGATTTATGGCTTGTTGCAATTTGATGGTATAGTGTCAAGTAAGATTGTGGCAGGTCCTTCACCCTTTAAATTGGAGTTGCCTTCTTGCATGGATATGGAAAAGCTAATACTAGCTGAAAGTGCTCATAATCAACATTTCTTAAAACTGAAGTTGTTCACTGAGCTTGTAAATAAAGTACCAGTTTGAAATAATGAAATATTTTATTAGCCAAAGCTCAGTACAATTTCCTCACTGATATTAAAAATATTTATAAAATGAAATTGAAGAGCATCATTGCCCATTAATGTCATCACTCCTAACTTATTACTAGGACACTATGTCGCAATCTAATCTTACTATCATGTAATGCCATAATTGGAGATCTTCCTCTTAGCATGATTTGTGCAAAGTTATTTAGGTAAATTATCTTGTAATTCTGAGAGTAAGGAAAGGATGGCTTGCCTTAGAAATATGTAGTCCTCTTTACTCATTGTAGGTACTTGTTCTGAATAGGGAGAGAAAAAAATCTATTAAAATAAGTGCAACAAGTAGGAGAATATAAGAACACTAATTTTATTGGACTGGTGGCCACGGATATTTTTAAAATGTTAATTGAAATTTATAGATATTTATTGTGCTTTTTCCCCAAATTTCATGGTGTTATGCTCACCATGGTATAAGATACCTGGCAGATTTTCTATGTAATTTCTTTGTGTGCTATGTGATAACACTTTAGGAAAATAATACAAGTAGAAAAATGTTTTTGTTCTGTGGGCAAGCAGATGCTGAACGAGAAAGTGGTGCTTTTCCCTTTCTCAGCCTGCGATTTCCTGGCACAGCTTCAAAAGCGGCGGCTGCACGCTGCTCCCTGGTCTGCTCCCTCCCGGCTCTGCTCTCAGGTTCGTTTGGGCTGTCACCTCCACTCCCGTGAGAATTTCCACTTTGGAATACCAAATCACCAGGAAATAGAGTGACTCTCTGTTAATGTGGTGTTTGGGCAGCATCCTGCACCAGAGCAGCTTAGTGTAGGGTGGGAGACATGGGAAGGGACTCGCTGCAGTGCAGAGAGGATCCAGCACCGAGGCTGAGCTGGGCTTACTCTGTTGACTTGGGTCAATCTCTAAACACTCCTCTAAGGACTTCATCAGATGTGAAATGGCAGAGGTAACACACCTCCTGATCTGATTTTGAGCTTTATTTTGCCACTGCTGTTTCCTGAGATTGCAGAATGATAGATCTGTTGGGTAGTTTCCCGGTGTTCCCATCAAATTAATTTCAAGGAATCAGGAGCATCAGCGGTTCCTTTGCTTGCAAAGCACTGGCAAGGATTCCATCTCTCCTCCTCTTATATACCTTTATCATACATTAACCTCTAGAAGGTTGTAGGTCACTAGTGCTTCCCTAACATCCCAAGTAGTTAGTATCCAACATAATGTCTCCAAATTCCTCCCATCAGATTCTTCCAGGTGGCAACTCTGCATTGGAATCTCCTGTGGGCCAGAGATGAGGGGACACTGCATGCTGGATAAGAGAGCGTTCAGCTGTGCTGGCATCTACCGCATCACGTGGGGCAGAGGCAGAGTGTCACCAAGGTAGGCACTTCAGCGAGGCAGGCAGAGCAAGAGAGGTTCCCATTTTGTAGACCATTATTTGCATGAGCTTGCTGAGTGGGCATGAATCTCTTAGGAAGGGATTGATTCCTACGCTTAAGATTTAATGCCAATAAAAAAAAAGTGTTGACTGAATATCAAAAATATAATTACCTATTTTCCTGAAGATGAAAATTCTGATGGAAACTCATCCAAAGCATATATCATTTTTTTCTGTTGTTTCGTATTCTCCCATGTTGCTCTTTAGATTTGTATGTAGATTTATCAGGAAGGTCAGCCACAGGCTGTATATATCTACCAGGACATTTGACGTGCTGTTAAATAGTAGCCTCTGCTGTAAAAGATGCTTTATCTGAATTAGGTCCATACATGTTAACTAAAACAGGATCATTCTTTCTGTATATACTTAGCAGACACAAAATCTCCTTTATGTCAGATATTATATAAATTACTGAGTCTTTTGGAAAAAACTGTCTTCTTGTGTGTAAAGCTGTTTTTGCTGACTGCCTCCTATCCAAGGTGTTCCTATGCTGATAGCATTGTGTTCTCTTAAGTGAATTTCTTGTAAAAAGGTGATGTCAGCTTTTTCTGTTTCAACAGTTTTTTGTGGTTAAAACTTTAAGCCATTTATGTTCCACATTACAAATTCAATTATTTGATTTGCCATCATTCACCTCCGTAATATTTGACCATTTGATATACCATGCAATGTCATTTCTAAGATTTAACATAACTATAAAAAGACCAACATTTTCTAAAGCTATTTGTTTGGAGATGTTGCTTTTCAAAGGAGATAATATATCAAAAATAGTCCTAGAAACATGCTAGAGGGTTTTGCATATTTTGATGTTTTATCTGTCATAAAGCTAGGATAGTCCAGCTTCTCATTAACAGGCTCGGTTGGTTTCTTATATTAACATTGAGTTATTTATCCATAAAAATAATACAATTAAAATATTAGCAATAAAATGTAAGAAGAAAGTTGAAGTAATAATGATAATCAAAGTAGTTGCAGATTTAGTATTATTGTAAGCAAGGCAGACCGGCAGCATAAGACTTATTTTTTTTCCACTTTCATGGTATGCAGATGTGGCTAGACTGGTACAAAAAAAAATAAAAAGGATTTTCTTGGCCTTGAAAAATTCCATTACTGACCAGTCACCAGATCCAAATTTCCCTGGCTGATGGAATCTGACAAGATCGCAGCCTGTGGGAATATGGCTGCAGGCCAGTAATTTTTTTTGTTCTTGTCAGGCATACTCAAAAGGGTAAGGCCATCTGCTTTCCAGCAATTAGATACTCCCCTTTCAATTGTAATATACTGTGAGTCAGATAATTTATTCGTCCCAGGGTAAACGTATACATTTGCACTGCGGTGGAAATGAGGAAAACTAAGATTGGCACAGGAATAAATAGCTCAGCTGCCTCTTGTCCTGTCCGCTCAGGTCCCCAGCAGCTCACCCGCACTGTCACTTCAAATGAACATGCTTTCCCACCTCTCTCCTAATACTTTGGCGCAGAAAAGAAAGTTATCATTACCCCGTTACCTGCGGTGTACTGATCCATGGAAATTTGACTTGAACATTTTCAGTGGCCCTCGAGGACCTGAGAGCTGTCGGAACGCAAGGCAGCAATGTGACTCACAACAGCGAAAAGAAGAACCGAGCGTATGGCACGACTGGTTTGCAAGAGAGTGGAGCACCAAGAAAGACAAATTAAACAAGTAGCAATTAGTTGAAATAAGGACTAATCAAGTGAATTAAAGGGGACTTATATGGCAAAGAGTTCAGCCCAATAAATAAGACTTACTATTGTTACTAGCCACCGGGTGCTAGGAAGTTTTCTCATATTACAATTTTAATTTTAATATTAATGAGGCTTTTCTTTTTTTAGTTTGTCCTCTGAGTGTCAGTGTTATTGTAACTGGACAGATAATAACACTTGGGTTTTGTTTATTCTGTTAAAACATGAATAGGACAAACAGTAAAGTTTGGCTCTTCATGCATGGTGAATTCCCTTTCTTTCATAACGAGAGATTCTGAGCGTAAAAACTGGAAGAACTTGCTGCTTTGTTGGGAGTTAATTCCATGGGAGTCTAAAAACTCTGATTTTGAACTACTTGGTGTAGAAATAGACAGCTATAAAGATCCCAGACTATCAGCAGACATTTATTGTGAATATAAATGAGTCCTCCAGAAAGAAGCTGAGGCTGCCCACTTAACCATATTTCTCAATAAAGGCAAATTATAAACTTGTTAAAGAGTGAGAGTCCAATTAAAGATTTCTCTGGAGGAAGACTCTGGTTCCAAGTGCTTTCTTCAAGATTTGGACAGAGTCTGATCAGAAGTCTCTGGTTAGCCATAGTCTTTTTAATAGTAAAATGAAAGAAAATGCCACAGAGAGATTCAGAAAAGTTTTTCCCACTGAAGTTAAAACTATGAGCATTTTGTCTCATATTTGAGATTTTGTCCTGGTTATAAAGATTTTGAGGAACATATACTGATCACATTTCACTGCTGGAAAACAATACATATCAAAGATGTATTTAGAGCTATTACTAGGAATCAGTCTTAAATTATCATTTACCTGCATATAGTAGGAAATATTAAAGTGAGTCAGCAAAAAAAAATCACAGCATTGATCAGAATTCAGAGTTACAGTTCCAACAGATGAGGTCCTACAGATTTGGATACTTTTTGGAGAGATTAGAAATACCTGACCACCACTGAAGTCAATGTGCTGGATCCTGTTCTGGCTTAGATTAACATGGAAATCAATAAAGCTCTAAGAGTTCATCACTGCTCTTGGTGTTGTGGAATTCGGGCAGTATTTATCCCAGTGTTTCCCAGGGTTCTGTCTATGAGGCAGACCGTCAGGAGGTGTCTCTGCCATGGAAGTGCGCTGAGGAACACGAGCCGTGCAATGCAGCAGGCTAATTGTGAAGATTACGCGATTACGGCTGTGCATCCTTGGTCTGGAAGCACTACAGCAGCACATCACTCCATTAACAGACTGAACCTTTAAGAAAAGAAACGGCGTGTGGAGCCTTATTGCAACATTTTCCATCTGCTGAGAGGTTGGATGCTGACGTTAATTCCATAGGCCCGTGATTTAGCACTCTCTCACACCTGATGCTTTCCACATGCCCCCTGGCAACCATCAATTGCAGTGGAGACTGGAATTTGTCTTGCTTTAGGTGAAACAAAGTGATATTTACTGAAATATTAAACAGGAGAACAGATTGCAAACCCCGGGCTAGACATCATGAGGAGCTTCAGAGACATCTTTAGGGCAATTTTTTTCTACTTCACTTCATAAGTAGGATAAGGTAAACACCTACCCTTTATGAGCAAACATTGCTTCCTATAAACCCATAGGCAGAAGATATTTACTTACTTAACAAAAGAAAGTTAAATCTTGATAGAAATGTGATGCATATTACCTCTAGCTTAATGAATACGTGAGGAGTTGTTTCCACTTTGTACAGTGTTCTTGCTTCCCACAAATTATTTGAAAATACACTCTTTGCTTTAAAAACTTTGGTATGACTGAATTGAGGTTACAACCCTAAAATGTTTCCTAATACTAATCTCACATATTACCAGGGCGATAATAACTTTCTTCAGCTGAGAATAGTGTAAAGTGAACAGTAAATAGCTTTGCTGATCTTTCACTTTTGTTCCTCAGTCACCTTTTCTGAACATATATGCAATTAAATCTTTAGTCTAGGAAAAAGAACAAAGATTTGTAACCCCAAAACTACCTCTTGCAGAGAAAACAGGGGAAAAGGGAGAAAATATTCTAATATTAATTGTTCTGTTAATCTTAGCTTTTGTTCACCTTTTTTTTTTTTTTTTTTTTTTAAGAGGAGTCCTTAAGCCACGGGCTACAAAAATCTCTTCAGAAGATTTGGTTCCTTACATCTTGTTTTCCTTTAATTTATTTATGTGAAGATGTATACATGTATATAAACTGCTCTTCTCTACAAAAAGGCCCTGGGTGAATGATGGTGAGCATAATCTTGTCTAGGGTTCAACTTCGAGTGATACTCAGGAACCTGGCTACTTGACCAAGCTTCTCTATAATGAGTGGCAACTTACAGAACCCAAGAGGAAGCTTGCAAAGATCACAGCATTGACTGGAGGATGCTTAAGGTGCATTTTTGGGGAGATATTTGTTTGAAATTGTTTCGCTTGCGGACATATAGTATGGGTCTGAAACAGGTGTCTGTGTTAGTTTTGGATTTTCATGCTGAAAATCATTTGTGCAAGCTAATTTACTAAACTGCTCATTTACTGAACTGAGTAGGGCAAACCTGGTACTCCTTTTGTTCTAAGATGGTGCAAGGGTTTTAGGCAAATCTCTAGGTTAGAAACCTGGTCTGCTTTTGAGAGATGTTAGGAACTTTGTGTTTTTCTTCTTCTTCCTTTTTTTCTTTCTTTTTTCTTTTTAATTCTATTTCTGGAGCTGTTATTCAGTCTGCAAGTATCTGTGGCAAAATATCTACAGCCTCTTTGACAATCATCCTCCATATCCATCTTTCAGGGAAATCTTATTGCGGGGCCATAACTGCAGCTGAGACTGACGCTTGTGCCCCTGCTGCTTCCCACTCTCTTTTCGGGTGCCTGCCGTCCTCTGGCTTTGGTCTGGCTTTGAAGTCACCTCTGGAAGCAGCACACTGGGAGCTGTGTAAGCAGTTTGAGTGGCATTTTCAGTTTGGCGCTATGAGCCCCAGCATAGATTCATTTTTAGGGTATTACTCAAGTATGACTTTTTGTGGATCAGCTATTCCGTATATCTCTATCTTGCTCTTTGTGTGTGTGTGTGTGTGTTCGTTTGTTTGTTTGTTTTATAAACTCCCCTCAGCAGGCATTATTTTAAATTCCTAAATTAGCTGAAATCAGAGGTGATCTCACGCTGCAGTTCAGGGGCTAGTGGCTTCTGAACTGCTGCCCACCTTGGAGCTTCAAATTTCATGGCAAAGCCTATTTCTGCAGTAGCCACAGTATGAAGGCCAAAAATCAAATGCTGTAAAGTAAAAAAAAAAGTTACAATCCAGACACAAAACAAAGTCCACTGAAAACTATGATATGGTACTTGATCTTTAGTTGTATGAGATATGTGGCCTTAAACTTTTATAGGGTGATTATTGTGGAAGAGAAAATGCCTAAGTGTGATTTAACACTTTTAATTGAAAAATAATCATTTTATTATCTACTTAATTTATAACTGTAAGGACCCTGGCAAAGTGTGCTTGCAGTTTTTTCTTCTATAGCTGTTGATCCACAAGTCAGCCACTGGTGAGATAAAGTACCATAAAAGACAAATATATAAGGGAGCAACAACTCTCTCTTCTAATAATCCCGTCTTCCTTGTCTATTACAGTAGTATTTATATATACTTATAGTATTTCCGTGCATATAGTATTTCATTATATACATGTATATCTCCCTCTCATTTTTTTTCAAGTTCTATTACCAAGCACTTCCAATTCTTTATCGCTATAACATTTTTTATGTACATTTGTGTTCTGCAAATAATAGAGGTTATTAAATGAAGCCCAAATTCCCTTAAGTATCAGCAAGGTTGTCTTTATTTTATGTGTGAATACATATTTTTATGCTTTATGCTTAAAAAAAAGTCATAGCCTTGTGTTTCTGTTTGATTTTCCTAAAGTTTAACTTTAAAACCACTCAATCTTTGTAATACTTTGCACTTGGGAAAGGGTAAGGAAGAGACAGGAACCGCCTACCCTTTCCCCGCCCAAGTGTAAGCCACTGCTCATACAAGTGAAACTTGGAATAACACATAGAAGGCTTGTGTTTATGTATGTGTGAAACTATTTTCCCAAAGAGCAGAGGAAAATCCTGGCTCTGGAATGCTTAACCTGAAGTGCAAGGTACCAATAGCTAAAGCATGGAGTGCCTACAGTGCAGACACTGCCTAGGTACATGTCATTTCAGGTGACTTTCTCTATATTTTATATTTTTTACAGAGTTCTGACGTTGCAAAAAATGTTTTCACTGTCTTAGTAATTAGTAACACCTCACACCTTAGTAACATCTTAGTAATTGTTGTCATAGATTATTATAAATTAATTTATAATTTTACTAATTTTCTACAATAATTTCCATAAAAAACCCAAATTTGAATATCTTAGGAAATTTAAATAAGGATAGGATAAGGATATCTTATTATAAAAACAATTAATATTAGAAAATTAGATGGATTCAGAACGTTAATTCTAAATGTCTAATCTACAGCATTTGTATCACACTTGCCAAAATAAAGGATGAGTGTATGAGATGTTAAAAAGATGATTATTTAATTGTTTAATCTAATTTATGAGTTTTGTTTTCAATCTTGTATTTACTTTATGGTTTCTATTTCATACTTAAGAAAGTTAAGTGCTAGAAATACCATCTTTTTTACCTCTACCAACTGTTTCAGAAGAAGAATTTGCGCCTTCTTACATCTTTTTATAATCTTGCTAATATCTTCAGATTTATGTTGCAACATGATTGCACCAACAATTTCACTACAGGAAAATGTTCAGTTAAATTACTCCAAGTCACAAATACAGATTCCTTTGACTTACTCTCATATTTTGTCACCAGTATGCCAGTTCAGTTTATACTGAATTCCAGGGCAGTGTTCAGCGCACTCTGCTTTTTGTGACCTCCTGTTCTCCAGAGGCCCTCATGGAATAGCTTAGAATGCAGGAATAGTTTAGCAGTACATAATGAGGCTAAGATTACTGGAATCTGTTAATAAACTGCTGTGAATTTGTGGAAATGTGTTTTAACTCTTTAAAAAAGATGATATTGTAATTGATCAATGAAGAAGCCAAACCCAGTATTAAAAATATATATCTTATGAAACAGTCAGTGACAGTATTCATTCATCTGTGATTGCAGTGATGCTGTTGACATAGCAATATCTTGTTTGCAGTCAAACATATAAAAATGAATATATCCTATATGTGGTGTTTTTATCTGAAGGGGAAAAGAAATGCAAGCAAACAAACAAAACTATTTCAGAAAACCAAAGAGTGTTCTTGAAATCTCTGTTAGCTATTTATAAAAATATTTACCACACTCAGCTCCTGGGAGTGGATTTTAGGTCACTGTCCCATCTGAAGCAGAGTGCAATAGCTTTGAAGACACCAAAGAATCTCTGTTTTGAAGTATAAAGGATACATTCAGCCTTGATGCAATATAATATGACTTTATGAAGTCCTTAGGTAGCAAGAGTTACAGGTGCAGATTGTGGTGGTGTGTTTTTCTGCTTCTTCCCTATTACTTTGGTACATTGTTTACAAGAGTCTAAGCCTTAATGGTTACTTCTATTTCTGTTATTGGTGTTATTCTAGCATACTACTTTGATGCGCTATTCTGAAGAAGGACATATACCGTCTCCTGCACTTGGGGACAGGTGGGATTGGTAAAGGATGCCCCAGCTTGTGGCACACACTAACTAGCTGCCACCATGCCCCAGACAACATTTCTTGTAAACTCCAGAGGATACGGCAGATATGGTGAGTATTTCATATTCCTGTTGCTATTATGGTTCCTGCACAACCAAGTACACCTGGAGGGCACCTCTTCCATGTGACAACCATGGCAGAGAGCTTTTTGTTCACTCCTGGCACGCTTCCATGTTTTCGACCACATTGCTGGGAACGAGAGAACAGAAGCATCGAGAGGCTTTGTAAGACCGCTCTGGAAACCTGTGGATTTTGTTTGTTTAGGGCCTCTGTAATTGTGCATGCGTTTTGCTCCTGGATTGAGGATCGTGAAGCCCAGTGCCTGTGAAAATAATCAGTGTCTTATCTAAATTAAAATCTAAATTAAATCTATGTGCCTGGCGCTTCGACCTTTTCTTTTCCATGTCTGCTTCATTGTTGGACTGAAATCACTCTTGTTTTGAAGCAGGTGTAGGAACACTAAAATCTCCAGAAGGATCAGTCAGAAAAAAAGAGATCCTATTCAAGGGAAGATTTGGAGGAAATAACACTTTGGGGATATCATATTAGACTACTCTCATCATTTGCCCTCTTTTTTACTAAAGATACGACAAGACAACAATGCTGGAAAACTGGCTGTGTAAATAGGTAAATGCTGCCTGTGCTTGCCAACACATTTAATTTAAATGCTTCTGCATGGTGGTAGAGATCAGCTGAAACTCTGATAGGATGTTCCTCTTTATCTGGCATCTACCTTTCAAAAGGTTGGCACAAAAGACCATCCACCTTGTCAACCTGAGGCTCAGTCCAACAAATGAAATGTAAAAGGAAAATATTAATAATATTTCTTCTATCAAAAGTAAAGAAAGCTGTGGATATTTTCAGGGTTGTGATCAGGGTTTGCAGGTCTGTCAGCCCGCTCACACTCCTTGCAAGTCAGGGAAGATGACTTCCTCTTGCCAAGCTCCATACCTCAAGGAGCTTGGACGTCACAGGTCCATCGTGGGGGAACCTCAGGTTACCATTGCTCTGGTAAGACAAGTGTTACTTTCTGGGGAATTTGAAATTCGGTGTTCTGCAAAATCTGAAAAAAAAAGCAGCCTGGTTTGCTCCTGCTTTTGTCTATCTCTCCTTGTATAATGGACCTGTCATATCTCTTTAGAAAAGTATTATGAAAAATCCATGCTGTTTTAGTGCCTAGCAGGAAACATATTTTTGTTCAGTTTGCAGGCAGGAGTTGATCTGGTAAAGATTATTTAACACTACCACAAGCAGGATACTATGGAGGCCTAATTAAAAACAAAGTGCAAGCTTCAGCTGGTTCAGAGGCAGAGAGTCTGCTAAATTAGGTATGTTGTACTGCATAATGCAAAAATATACTGCTGCCGGTATTTTGATCTACTCTTCTTCCATCTGGAAACAAATGTTCAGGAGCTCTCAGAAGTTTGGTGTCTAGACTGGGTGGGAGTAATCTACTTATTGCACTTTGGAGTTCAGTATAAAGCCTGTAGTTCAGCAATCGAACACTGTCTCATAACTTTTTAAGAGCTTTTCAATACAGTGTTGATATATAAATGCAATTCATATTTTTGAGTTTATAAGGAACCTAAAGGGGGAAAAAATCCCTTCTCAGAATACATTGCTGTATTAAAAAAAGGACATAAAATAGACATAACTGGTTGGGACGGGGGAGAGAACACAAAAAAATACAGTATGTGCTGTGTGTCCTCAGATGCATGTCCAAAACTTTCCTGCATGCTACAAAGGCAGACAGAAATGTGATCGTGAGGGATATATGTGGTACTTGCCTTTTTTTTTTTCTTTTTACTTTTAAAGACGATGCCAAGTAATATTTGAACAAATGTGGATTACCTTTAAAAACATAGTTAAAGCATCAGGTTAAAAAACATCTATGAAGGAAAAATGCTACAAAACCTAGCTGTTCTCTGCAGAGTTTATATGTGAATCACGTATTGAGAAAAGACAGGAGAATCTTGGAAGCATTACGAGTCACTGAGACAGGCTTGCTGTTAGCAGAGCAGGTACCAGCGCACTGAATATAGGCGAAAACACATCAGCCATGTACTGTGCTGCTTTTTGCTGGCTGATTGTAAAGATGAGCAGATTTTCTATAGGCTTACTTTTTCATTTTTCTTTTCACAGTTATAGAAAGGATGCATAGGCCCTTAAGAAGCAGTACTGTGGAAGAAACTAACTGGGAGTCTTCCAGGAGCTTGTTTCCTTGATCAGGTATTAAATATACATGCCTTAATATCAACAATTTCAGTGACTGCTAAGTTTATTGAAGTTGCTGCTTTCATAAAGATTATATTTAAATTATAGTTCTGCATTTTATGTAGTTACTGTGACAAATATTGATTTGACTGTGAAGTATTTTGACTTTAAAGCAAAAAACAAGAAAGAAGTTTCTAAGGCAAAATAAATCAAAGCCTGAAAGTTTAATCATATGAATGACAAAAATATAAGAGTTTTCTATATAATCTGGCCATTCTACCACCATTCAGAAAAATCTTGTGGAAATTTAGCTAGAAAAGGAGAAATGTGTGTTCTTAATGGCCAATTAAATGCCATTAGTGGCTATTCTTTCATTCTCATGCGATATTAGAAAATGTCTGAAGGTTAGGAGGAAAGCAATGACTTGTGCTTCTGTGCTTCCCCCATCACTCACTGGATATTGCCTACCACAGCGATAACTGCAGTCGCTAATTGCTTAACTATTGCTTAGTGCTCTCGGATCAGCGTCATTTGGCTCGGAAAGAATCATGATGAAAGATTTTAAAGAGAACTTCGAGAAGTCAGAAGCAAGAGTCATATGTATTAAATTTTCTCTTGAATTGACTCTGGAAAACAGATTTTCCCCCTTTTCTGAATTTCAGCAATTATCGTTTCAGGGTAGGCAGGAATTCTTTTGAAACTTTGAAACGGAATTGCCTGTCCAGACTCTCAAAAATGCCTTCCTAGAGTTTAAGCATTGGTGATTGTCCCTTCCTTTTCTTATTGCAGGAGAGAGTTGTTGAACGAATTGGATTTTGTGAATGAGCAAAATCCTCGAGCTAACATCCCATGATTTTTTCTGGCCTGTATTGTGGTAGGTCTGTTCAATGCTTAAAATACTGTACATTTTTTCAAGTTGACATTTCTAACCTTTGCCTTAATTTTCTAAAGTGATGAGACCTCACGGTCTCTAGAAATAATTTGTAGTGCATTTGGATAGACTGTATAGATGTAGGACTAATAACTACATTCCTTCTTACCTAGTGATCAAGTCAGAACTACCTACTATGACTGAGAGTTGCCTTGCATTTGCTTATACGGACATATGTAAAGGAAGATCTTATTAGGGAGACTCTTGTTAAACAAAATAGCACAACCCCCGTCAGCAGCTACCAATTCTAGCTTGCTGTAATGCTAGTATGAGTGGCAGGGACGTCTGAGGCGAAAGCCTTTGCTGGAAGCATGGTTTACTTTAACCTGCTGCCTCGCTCAGCAGGTTTCCTTGTACCTCACAGCAAACCCATCAGTGGGAGATGCAGCCTCACTCGCTTAAGAACGTGCCCTTTCCTCACAGGTTTTCCGCAGATAACACCTTCTCCCTCTGTAGCATAAATGTGTGCTAATCTGAAGCAGTTTGGATTCCTGCAGGTGAGCAGGTCTTTGTTTCCAGAGATGGGAATCTACTTTATCTACAGTATCTTAACTTCCATTTTCACTTGCTTTCTCTAAAAGTAGTTCTACTGAAATTTCTTCTGGTGTTTGATTTGTTTGAAAGCCACTTCAGTACAACCAAAACAGCCTATAATGTACTGAGTGCTTCCAGCTGCAATGGTACAGCCATAGGTGCATTACAGGGGGTTAGTGATACAGGTGAAATTATAGGAAAGTGCAGTATGGCTGCTAACTGTGGTAACACAAGTCTAAAAACTCTAGGATGGGTTCCCAAAAATCTTCTTTTCCATGTCATTGAGTGTGAAGCATCTGAGATACGGATAATACAACGTATGCGATGAAATTAGTTATCATGTTTGAAATATGTTATCAATGTTTCATGTTTGCGATTCTGCAGGTATACTTAGCAGCTACAGAACAGTCCTTGCTACCAATCTGGAATAACCTGTGTCTTTGTTCGTCGATACAGAGTCTCTTCCCATGCTCAGGGGTGCTGGGTGTGTGAGAACGTGATGCCCACGCAGGATGCCCAGCTGCATTTTGTCTGTATGTTGCCTGTATGGAGTGCCCTGTACTTTCATTAACAGCTGTATTGCACTTGAGAAGAGCTAATGATAAAAAGATTTCCTGGCAAGAAAATTCTTCTGTTAAGTGGCGAATGTGATGTTTGGCATGTATAATTTAGCTAATTTGTACAAGAAACACATTACTTAATCAGCTGTAGATTTGGTTATTGCATGATAAAAATGACAATCCATTAATCAATTTATAGGCATAAATACACTATTGTTCAAGAAAAAAACAACTATTTAAACACCCTTGAATCAATAAATATAATTAAAACAATGGTGTGTTTCAGTCATTTATTTGATTGTCCTACAGCTGTCTGAAACATGGTGAGATTACTGAAGCATGGAGCCAAACAGCCAACACTACATTTAGTTTTGTTTATTGAAATAATGAAAGGGTGTTAATGATAAAGTATGAAAGTGTATAATAGAAATTAATGTACTGTGAAATAAAATTATGTCTGGAAATCAAGAAGAGTATAGTAAAAGCTAAAGTCTTTAAATGAATGCTGGAAACCACTTTGTACAGTTTTAATGGAAGAATGGCTGCAATATACAGGCAATGAAAAATTGTAGCAATGTATTGTAGACATATGAGTAAGATGAAATCAAATTACTTTATGAAAAAGGAAATATCATCCTAAATTTTTTTTTCTTGCAATCCTAGGGCCTGAGAAAAGTCATGGAAATGACCACAAGTAAATACCTATCGACTCAGGTTTGTTGTTTATTTTTCCATCATTTAAGCAATTTCTATATTCAATACTTTACAAAGTCCCTACCAGAGACTGTTTGTTGAACTTAGAGTGGGGGGATATCTGTGATGGATATGATTACGGTACGCGAATACTCACTGGCTACCTGGTCCTAAAATGGGTGCAGGAACACAGTTACAAGTGCGTGCAAATAACCTAGAAGCAGAAGTATCTTATCACTTGGTCACTTTCAAATAGGAGAAGTAAGCAAATAAAGTTTAAGAAAAAAAACCTTAAAACTAATAAAAATGTAAGAATACTAAATTCTTCACTAATTATAAGAACACTGATTCATTTGCTGATAATACTATTGAAAACCTACTTTCTTTTTGCCATTTAATATTTTGGCAGAATAATTTAAAATGAGGAAAGAAATGTACCCAAGTGAGTGGAAAGGTAGATAAATTAAAACTGCACTGTTGACTACACTGTTGAAAATGCCATGTCTTCTTGAAAACTACTGTCTGTAATTATTAGTGGAACTTATTTATGTTCCTCCTCATAGTGCTGAGATTGCTTACCTGGACTAACGAGATCATAAAGCAGACTCTTAAAAACACTTCTTTCTGATTCTCAAAATCCTGAAAACTCGAGGACTTGTTTGTCACTAGAAAGTGATTATTTAGCTCTTTTGAAAATCAAATAAACACCTGCTACTAAGCCTAAAGTATTTGTTCATTACTTTTCAAAACCTCATATTAATGTTATTTTGTTTTAAAGGTATACACAGCATTAAATAGAGGTCTATATTTTTTAAAGTATACTTCTTTATGTCAATCTTTTGATTTCATGCTCAAATACAAACACTTTTGTCTAAACTGCCTTTTTTTTTCAAAATAGTTTTCTCACATTCATCATAGTCATAGAGTATGATCTTACAAAAGAAAATGCTAGAAATACACAACTCTTCCTGAATTCAGATAAACAGCTCCCACAAAAACACCATTCAGTTACCTTTACAGTGCTGGTGGCGATGACAATGATTATAATGAAGGGGTTGATAATCATATGTGCTCATTAGAATATACCAGTGCTTGTAAGGACACCCTAGACAATGGGCCTGTCACATTATCCAGGGACTGCATAATGACACCGTTTTCCATGGAAGTGGTTGCTCCTCTGTTCTTCTTTCCCAGATGACTGTTCGGTTTTGATTTCAGTGGAATGTATGAATGGGAATAACTGCCTCTGATTTGTACAACCGCAAAACTAACGGAAGGAAGCACAATTTGCATGCTTCTATGTGCAGCGCATACAACTTTTAAATATTTCAGGCAATAAAAAAGCCAAACATGCTAATTTCACTGATCGAATTATCTTCAAAAGAAGAATATATTTTTGGCTTGCACCTTCACAAAAGCTTGAAAGCCTTATATGCAGAGGTTGTGGCTCCAGCTGTTTAAATTCCAAAAAGACTTTTAGATTTTCTTTACCATATTTCTTTCCTGAGCTACCTGCTAGCGGTGTGAGGAATGAATGAGTGATTCTGACACTGACCTGGACTTTGGAGACCTGAGAACTGCCCTATGAAATGCTTCCTGTATGGCATTGGAAATATTCTTTTTTGGGGGCTCTTTTCAGATCATTTGCTATGAAGTCAGCTTGTGTGATGACAGCCATGCCCTCTGAAACCAAAGGAGTGAGAAGCGATTTGAACTATCCATTATCTAAAAGCGCTCGACCACCTACGCGGTCAATAGACTGTCGTCGCTCAAGGTGAGTCATATGCTATTTTGTACCACAATATCCATTTTTCTAGCAGAAGGGACAACAGTGAGGACTTCTGAAGGTTATTTAAGGAGCAAATTGAATTAGGCCATAGTGGTGCTAGAACATTATGAGTAAAAATGGAGGCAATATATTTCCTGCACACCAGTCATGGAAAGAAGCAGTATAGACAGAGCAAACATAATAAAACTCTTTATATTAAAATGGGATAACTTTTAATTTTATTCTATTGGTATTGCTAGAGTAAAAAGAAAAATAGATGGCAGTGCTATCTATTCTTTAAAGAAATTTTAATCCAAAGCAAAACCAGAAGCAGCGAATAGAAATGGGAAACAAAGGGAAGTAAAGAATGCATGCAGCCTCTGATTTAGGTGTTCCTTATTATGACTTCTAACTACATTGAATGTGATCCTCATAGTTTCATATAATAATTTTCACATTGACAAAATATTTTAAGTAATGTATATAAACTTGAGCTACTTGGATGCCACAGGATAATTACTAAGTAAATCCTGGAATGTGTGAAAATCCAACAAGAAACTCCCAGACTGGAATTGCAAATCTGTCTGATCAGCTCTCTAGAACTGCTTTCTGTTTGGATATCTGGTATCTGTTTTCTCGCAGGTTTAGACCCGTAACACACACATCATTGATTTCCAATCTGAAGATATGTCAATGTTTACAGTAGCACAGCTTTGCGAGCAGGATCAAGCTACAGCTTTTCTACCACTTCTCCATGATCCTTCCAGCCCTTTCCGTAACACTTACTAGTCAGGACTGCTACAGCTTCTCGACTAACAGCATCCGAACTGAGAGCTCCACTTGCCTACTGAATGGTGAAGGAGGGAAAATACTGATGATATTAAACAATTTATAATGTCTAATTTATAATGTCTAATTTTGCCCCTCTGGACTAGGATGCTAGGAGTGCTGAATCGTTCCCTGAAAAATGCTGAATCATTCCACTGATTTCAAGGCCGATTGTAAGGCCTCATTCAGGTAATGGAGCAAATGTATTTGAGTAATTAAAAAAGTTTAAAACATGGTACCGCCGAGTTCCTGTTTTGATTGGTATGTGAATACTAGGAAAAGGGAGAATACTTCATGCCTCTGAGCTATAGGGCCGCTCGCTGTCAGTGGCGGATTGACAGTCTCTGGAGCAGGGCAGCAGCGAGATAGTCTTTAGCAGCTTCTCAGGAAGTCCAATTTAATTAAAAGCTTATCTCTTAATACAACTTCGAGCTTCTCTATGACAAAGAAGTGTTTCCCACCATGAGAGCTTTCACAGCATTGCGCTGAGCAAAATGTTGACTTCTCTCTGTGGCACAGCAGAGGAAATTACTGTTTTGCTTTTGTTTTCTGTGCTGCTGGAAGAATGCTGGCTTTGAGAGGGTTTTTGTTTTCTTGTCTACAGGCTTTCCAAGATAAGCAGACCATGAAAATCTGAGAAATAACTTGCAATGAGGCTTATTAAACTTGCATAAATCTGATTTTTATGGTGCCTGTGCCATGACTTTCGCTTATTGAAACTAGCAGTAAGAAGCTAATGTGAATTTGCAGGTGGATTAGCAGGCTGTTGCTGCAGTATGTTTGAGGTTTTGTGTTCAAGGAAGACTCTGTCACTTAAGTTTTTTAAGTGCTCTGATTCTAGCTTTTGTTTTCAGGAAGTAGGAACATGGCATGCAAATTGCTAGGAGTTTCAGAAGAGAATGCAGTTTTTCATTAGAAGGGTTTGGTTTGTTTGGTTGGGTTTTTTTGGGAGACATTTAGTAAAAGGAAAATCCAGAGACTAGATCTGTGTATTTCCACCAGGCTATAAAAGGCTGACATGTTCTGAGAACTGCATAAAAGACAAGGAACCCTTTCAGACTGTGGTTTGACAATCACAGAAAATTGACACATTTTTCAAATGTATTTTAAGAATCATTTGTGTCTCTCTATTTCTATTTTCTACCTATAGACACCTGTATTTCCTACTGAGGTCACACGTATATAGTAAATATACCCCATGAGTGCACATCATGGTTATTTCTGCCCCTTTCCTTCGAGGGGCCAAATTCAGTTTACAGTACGAACATATTTGTTTTTTTTTTTAATATGGTAGATGTTCATAGTGTCTGTAAAAGAGTATTACACTTGCCTAAGATCTTTTTCCCAGATACATTAGTTCTGTAAACATTATTCCTATTCTCCCCGGTAGGGAATGTGTGTAATTAGAACCACGGTGTCCATTGCATGATGCCAATTACACTGAGTGTCAAGGGTTTTTTCACATTATTCCCAAACTTTCTATAATAGTTACTCAGTTCATTTTAATGATTAGATTTGCTCATCTTCATTTAGTTTAAAAAGGAGCATGAATTCTTCTCACTTACCTGTATAACAAGTTTACTGAAAAGTTAGAGGAGACAGAGCTAATGTAGCTCTGCAGATATTTGAGAAATGCAGCTCTGCTGATATCTGGGAAAAAACATTCCAGAAAATGCTTTTGCAAAAGCACGTTTGGCACTTTCCTGTAAAAACTTAAATTTCCCTGTAGTAATTATGCTCACATTGTACACATACCACTACTATGGCATAAATACAACTCAGAAAATGTTGTATATATTCAACCATGCTGGTCTTATATTACAGAACTACAGGGATCAGAGAGAATAGATACGTAATTCTTCCCTAATTCCCCTTTAAACCTATTTATTTATGTGTGTGAAAATCATGACAGTGACAGTAGCATCCAAATCACTGAAAGTGTTGAAGAAAGGTAAGCTGTTCCACCTCTTTTGTGGCATCTTGAGAGCTTTTATTCTTCCTGTCCTTGGGGAAAAAGAAATATATATATGTACACTTATATATAATACAACATCTTATTTTCATGGAACATGCAGCTATCAAAAGATTGATAAAAAAAACTTACACTTTTTTGATAGCTTTGAAAATCCACTTCTATGAGAAAATACCAAGGAAAATAACTTGAATTGACTCTTTTCTTTAAAGGACTACTTTAAATATAAGATTCATAACATTCAGTCCTTAAAATTATTCGGAAAGTTAAGCATTTCCCACTGCTGTCAAAAACTTGTTAAACATTACTTGCAGCTATTGAAAGGAAAGACTGACCCAGCTTTTCCTGTCAGCGATTAACCTGTTCTCTGAAGAGATGTGAGGTGTGAACAGAGGGCTCTGGCCAGAATTCCAGTCAAATCTCCAAACTGCAAATATATTCTGGCAAATACCAAACCTAAGATAGCTAAGTGTAATTACAGTCTAGTCAATGAATATATATCCAGAATTGATTCCGTAGCTCAGGCCATAAAGGCAGGGAGGGGTTCGTCAGCATTGCTGTGTTGCCCTTGATAAGGATCCTGCACAGGAGCAGCTTCCTGAAGGAGAGGGCACATGGTTGCTACAGGAGGTGTGCAAGGCCTGCCTGTGTGCACACAAACAGAGATATTATATAGTGTATTTAAATTCTCATGAGCAAAACTCATGTTTTACTGTCTATATTCATATTATTTAATCTGGCTAGGAGCTAGACTACAAACTATTTTCTTTTAACTTCTGGTTTGTTGACGGTGCATTCCCTGCCACACGAGATGACTGTGAGTTGCCCTGGAGTTGACTCCTGCATGGTTGTGGCACATCCTCTGGCACCAGGAGCAAGGATATGTAACCCTTCCCTGGGGAAGGGACAGCTTGCAGTGGGCCACCCAGCAACGCATCCATCCCACACAGTGCAGAAATTCACTGCTCTGGCAACACCTTGTACAACAGCTCTGGGCACTCGAGATGGAGAGAGGTCAGTAGCTCCAGTCCTACGAGATCATAACGAGCTCTTTGCATAAATGAACAGCCATGCAAAGATAAGACCTTAGTGATTTTGTCAGCCTCCCAGTTTCACTGCCACGGAGCCATTCGGCATCTCCTCGGTCAGGATGTCCCCACGCCAGCTGCTTTACAGCCTTTCCCGACGAGCTGACCCAGCGAGGCACCAGCAGGAGCGTTCGGTGGCTGTCCGGCGACTGCCTGCCAGTACCATCATTTCTGTTGCCTTCTCACAACATGGTGAGGGCAACTCTCTTCAGTAACAGCATTAAGGCAGGAAAATGCTTGCTGCATTCTGGGACAGAGCCGTCCTCTGGGTCACAAGGCTGTCAGCTGGGTCTGTGCACTCCCACAAAGACAACCATCACTGAAAGAACAAGGCTTAAATGTGGTTCTGTGGAGTTGTTTCAGATTTAGAATGGCTGTTTCTTAATTGGCAATGAGCAAATGGCTCAAACCATACTCCCCAAAATGGATATGTGGAGCTGGGCTCATCTGAACATTCCCATTGCAGGGAGGGAGATCATTCATATTTGCAGTCTTGGGAAATGACTGGACATGGAGTTCACTCAGCTCTGTCCTGAGAAGGACCTTGGGTTATTGATATTAATAGTAGAAAGACATAACATTTCTCAGAGATCACACTACGTAAAGTTTGTTCCACAAGCATCTCTTCAATTCTGAAATCAGTTAATCATGCTCAGTAAATTCTTTAGCCTTAAAAATTTTATATTTGATAACATTCTATTGAATATATCAATAGAGACACAGTACGTGGTTCTACTAATAAAATATTGGACAAATCTAGTTCATTACTGCATTTACTCCTTGCACATTACAGACAAGTAGAGTCTCTGTTCCAGCCTGAGGTGTTTGATGAAGTGACTTTTTCTAATCTTACAGCCTGTTCCGTATTTGCAGAGGTGATTTAAGAGAAATGAGGAGAGTTTTAGGATCAGCTCAAACTCTGACAGTGATCTTGAAACCTGCACGCATTGATGTATTTGGAGCTTGGGATTTAGCTCAGGCTATTCTGAAAGAAAAACAAAAAGAAAAACAAAAAGAAAAAAAAAGTCATACATAAAAAGTTAGAGTAGTCTTATAGTCTAGTAGTGCTCTCCTCACTATCAGCCCTGAGCCTCAGTTGACCTTATTTCTGTCCCATTTCTCAACAAATATTCTGAGACTAAAGAGTGATATTTTCTTGGCAAATAAGAGGTCATCTTATCACCATGAGTGTATCTGCAGCAGCTCAGAAATACCTCGTGATTTTTGTTACTTGGAGAGTAGAGTCATGATGATGCTGGTGGCTGTGAAAGCAATGAGTAGTAAGAGGTAGGGTAACTTTTCAGATTCTCCTAGAAGGGAGGTCCCATAAGTGCAATGGAAGAAGAGTGTGACAGCTAGCGAAGTAACATGACTTCTCTATAAAACATATTCCTAGTTTGTAATCTGAGGGTAGAAGTGTCACCTGCAAAGCCAGTACCTTATGCTTATAATTTCCCATGATTTCCAGATTCTTTTTTAACTCTGTTTTCCAAAATAGTCATGCAGCTAGTGCCTGTGGCTGATGTTGTTTTAGTTGAGCTAAATGATTACACCCAAATATTGTGCTGGCTGATCTGCATCTTTACCTTTCTTTCCATTGCTTACCAAGATGTCCGGTTCATCTGCCATCTTCTTTTAGTGCTGTCTTTCCAAGTCATTAATAAATATTTAGAATAATGCTGGTGAAGAAATTCCTAGTGGAGGGCACTACCAATACCACGTGCTTTCACTTGCCTAAATATCCGTGTCTGGTGCCATTTTACATGCCCAGAGGTGTCTGAGATGTCTCCGAAGGACCCATTGGCGATCCTCACCCCATGCAGGTTGCAGCTAGAGCCATGCAGGTTTCTGAATCCCTCCAGAAGCAACCTGATAGGAGATCTTCTACGGGACTGCAATCCTGCTCCACTGTTGCAGGGCCTATTTGTTCTCATTGAGTTCCTTTGCTGTTTAATTCTACACCTCTCTCCTGTCCCACCAGGTCCCCTCTGGCTTTGTTGAGCCCTGGAGGAGATCCACATACCCACCAAGCAGTATAGACACATAGTGAATAGTTTTTATGAGTTATCAATATCATGAATTAATAATGTCTCATGACATCGTGAATTAATTCCCTTTTTCCCTCAAACCCTTGTATCAACTTTAAATATGTTATGCCTTTAAAATCTGAAAGTTTTTTTTTCTAAAAAAAAAAGTGGGTGTCTTTATTGTTGTTCCATTGCCTCACCTTGTATTGAACTCTTCCTGCTCACCTGTTATTTCCAAATGGCATTCACAATTTTAAACATGGAAAGTTTTGTACACTGTGTGATATTGCTGAATATAATGATATGATTCAGGTGCAAATTGAGGCTCAAAATAAAGCATATTGCTCCCAGCATGTTTAGATAGTTCTGAGCCATTATTCAGCCTGGTTGCACAGTCAAAAGTGTCTAAATACGACTATAGGTAGAAAAAAGGTAATACATTTAAAAGACTGTCAAAAAAAAGACATAGTTTGTACAGCTGAGGGTATTTGCATGTGTGCTTGCAAATGTGCCCATGCACACAATAGCTGTACGTTATTATACAGATTCTTACTTACAAAACCAAAAGCAAATGAAAATGTATTTTTCGTAACGTGTGTTATTTACCCTTTCTGAATTATTTGTTTGCTGTAGTTGGTGACAGTAGCTTGCTGATTCTCAAACTCTACCAATATATATTGTGCAGTACCTTTACAATGCTTCTTAGGCGTCTTTGAGTCACAAAGGAACTGCAGTTACTGAGTTTAAAACCAAAATAAGAAAAAAAAAATGTTACCATGTCGACCAGTTCTTATAATTTTGTCTTGTGTATTTGTATTAAAAATATATATTTTTTTCTGTGAACTAATTTCTTTCTTAGTGATATACTGCAAAAGTTGTTCTTGCTCAGAGGAATATATTTCAGCAATATTATATAAATCTCCTCCCAGTTTAGATACAGCACTACTCATTTTTGTGTGTCATAATAAAATCGTGTTTTTAAGACTTCTCACTTCTTAAAGTGGAAAAGGAACACACAAAATGAAAAAAATAAAAAAAATAGTAACTAACTACATTTCTTTGTATGGTGGAAAAAGCATGAAACTTTTTCTAAAATTGCACATTGAATAGCTTGTTCAATGAAAATATCCAGGTAGGCATGTAATTATTCAGTCTGCAATACACAACCATCATTTATTCTGCTAGTAATCTAACATGCAAAGTATGGTATTGGTGTGGTATAGCTAGAGCAATGTGCTAGTAATAAGAGGGAATTAAAAAAAACTTGTTATGCATTCCTCATGGAAATATTCTGTGTAATTACATTCAAAAGATGAAGTCAACTGCTATCTCAGTTTTTTAACAGATTATATTTATTATCTGTTCCCATGATAATAAGACAGAGGAATTTCAGGTACATTACTAATACTTTTTTTTTTTTTTTCTTTTAGCAATGTTATTATTTGATTAGATAAACTGAGAGAAAGGCAGGGTAGATTCTAGGGAGATTTTAAATCTGCAGTATCAGTTTTTGTCTCTCCTCCCACATGGATACAGATCATAAAATCTGTGACCAGGAAGGTCAATGCATTTAAATATAAATCAAATTCACATCCAGGCCTACGGAAAATCTGCTCTGCCAAAATTATCTGTAGCTGGTAGAGCAAAAGAATGTTTCGGGGTTGCTTTTGGGACAGTTAACTTCTTTCTTTTTGGAATAAAGCATACTTCTAATGAAAGAAAATATAGTCTGAAGTGGTACGGAAAAAGAAAGCAAGCTTCTGTCAAGCAACAGGCTGGCATTCTTTCGTGGTGAACCATGACAGGGAAATTTTGGCTTTGAAACATCAGGGACTCATTTCTTGTTTTCTTTTTTGAATTGCAACTCCTGGTTCTTGTGGAGGTAAGAGTTTTGCTAGGTTTGAGGATATAAATAAAGTCCAAATATTGAGCATCAGCCAAACAAATTTCTGTGCTTCCCCCTCTCACGAGACCGGCTAGCAATGTGTGTGAGGGTGCTTGGAGTGCTTCTGCTGTGCGCGCTTGTCCTACGTGTGCCTTGTGTGCACACAGAAGTGTGAACATTCACACATGTATGTACATGGGAGAACGTTGTGCTTCCCATATTGAGTAAAGCAGAGAGAGGACGAGTGAACAAACATTACATGTTGACTTTCGTTGCTTCTGTGTGATAAAAGCATGTCACTGTGTTTGCAGTAGCAACGACTAACACAAACTGAAAATGAATTTTCTTTCTCCAGTTTTTATTGAGTTTCATCTTCCTGTTCACTGCCATAGGCTATTATTTTGTACACCTGCACTCAGCCAGATATATAATGAAAAAGAATCAATCTCTGAGAAGAAAGTTATCTCCGACCAGTAATACTGGGCCGTTTTCATTGGTCCCGTTTCATCCGATTGCCAAAATGCCGTGCCAGCATCCACTGGTGGCAAGCAGCGTTCATTTGTGTATCTAGAATACTTTGCCTAAAACGTGGTGGACAAGCATACCAGAAAACTATAATTTCGGAGAAAGTGGTGAGTGGTGCGTTATTCTGGTGTGTATTGTATTTTCTGTGTTCAAAGCTGATCATGCTGTTAGTGATTTTCTCCTTTGAAAGTTCAAATATTCAAGTAAAATGTACTGATTAGAAGCAAATTTGCAAAGCATATTTATGTTCTAGGTGTTTTAACTACTTCTGTAAGGATTCTGTTCATGACTGGAAGAAGATGACTTTCAGAATGATTTTCTCTGTGTTAACATTCATAACTGTGAATTTAAATTATCACTCTGTAAGTAACTGTCCACATTAAATTCATTCATTTCAGCAAATATTCCTGCTGCTAAGCTAATTTGCCTGAATGCAAATACATAGGTAGTGTGAGCGCTTTGAAAAGTAAATATTATCAATTTTCTACTATCTTGGCAAAGTATTTCTATCCTCTTGTGAAGAATCAATATTTTAAATATAATATCACTAGTAGAAGTGTTTTATTTCCAGGTATATCCCAGAATAAGACTGAAACTTGAGTCTTGTTGAGTCAGTGGTTGAACAGCTACCACTGCTGGTATTAACACTGTATTTGGATACAGTATGATAACTGACTTGATCAAAACGAATATAAATTACTCAAAACTTGACATTAACTTAGCATTTGCAACAGGCCCCTGCAGAACATTTGTTGGAGGGTAAAACTTGTTTTAAGAGAGCTTCACAGTCAGAAATAGTAAAGGCTTTTTTTTCTCTTTCTCCCCTTAAATACTGCAATTTAAGAACATTTTAAAAAATTGATTATAAAATGCTTTTGAAATCCTTTACTTGGTGAAGATGCTTCTGCCCAAACTTAAAAATGAGCTCAGAAGCTGCGCTGGAAGCGTTTTCTCAGGTAGAGCTTGTGTTCATTGATTCAGAAGCAAACTTGTCAGAGTAAGAACAAAAGCGCATTCCTAAACAACATTAACCTCATATCCTTCTAGGCCAACTTCAGTCAAATCCACTGTCTGCACAGCCTCAGACGACAAAATGGTACGTTGCCTTCAATGGGAAAAATATTTGGAGGATCTACATGTGTTGGAAAGATAAGCTCAGATAACAGACACATGCTTTAAGAAATGTACATTTATATACAGCTAATGGTACCTAGACTCACAGAAAGGGAGGGTTTGCCAGAGTTATTTATCAGAGTTTTTTCGATAGACAGCAATCTATAGTACAGGCAAAGTCTTAGTCATCTGGGCAGCCACATGTAAAGCAACTCTGCAGATGATGCACAAATTTAGGAAGGACTTTTCACATTCCTAATTAGCGAGAAGCTGACCTGTGGCAGGTTACTTGCTGGGATGATGAAATGGTGGATTCCTGGTTAATAAGTGTTAAGTGTCTTAAATTACCTCGCCTTTTCACCAATTAGCTATTCTGTCTATGCTCCAGTGACCACTTGGTTGATCTGGCAGATCACAAATCCAGTATCACTGGCGATTTCTGAAACATTCCAGATGGGAAATAAATGCATTCAGGAAGGAAAAGAGAAAAAGAGAAGGAAAAAAAAATAATTCATGAATATGTTTAAAACCTTTGATTTATGCCGTGACTGGAATGAATACATTTTTATATATTCCACTGGAATGGTTATATTTTTACAAGATTTGAGTTGTCATTTCATTCTGAATACAGCCAGTTTGCCTTGCTAGGCTTTCTGAGGCCCCAGTATGGGTAAATAAGAGAAAAAGCTGTATTGGCACCTTATCTCATGTCATGCACCCAAGTCTAAAACCCATAAACATGCAGATTGTGCTTCCTGCAGCATCTGGCGGCTGGGGACAGCTTTCTGGGCGCTTGAATACAGGCTCAGTGGGACGTGAGATGGGGGACCAAGCTGTCTCCTCCACCTACTATGAAACTCTGAGTTTGCCTATGTCTGTAGATGGAGCTGCCCTCCTACCAACCTCTTGAATCCTAGTTGCATTATGACTAACAAAGGCAAAAGGAGGCAGCTCCATGGGTTGAATTTTCTGTAGATTTCTTTATATTTACACTTGACTAACTGGAAAAAACATTTAGTGTTTATTAAGGTGTTTTTGAATATGAACTTTCAAGACAAGACCTTGCCTAATAAGTATTTTTTTCTAAAACTATAGTGATTAAATTTGGTCAATTACCACCTAACTCCAAATTCGCTGATGACCAAGGCCATCTCCTGAGAGCCAAGAACGCACAGTTCCTTCTGGTTGCACTGGGTATTAGTCATACTGAAATGAAATTAGCTTTTTAACTGCTATCACGATCTGCAAACAAGCTCCCACCAAATCAATCCCATCAAATTCCCACCCTCCCTTCGTTCCTGGTACTCACCACTTCAAGCACTATCTTATGCTTTCTTAAAGCTTCACCAGTCTGGTGATTGCGCCCGAGTCACTTGTGGCTGAATTCAGAGAAATGAACTAAATTAATGTCCCAAATTCCTATCCTACTCTTTGAAACGTCAGGTGATGTTTCCTCATCACTGATGGAGCTGTCTGCCAAATACAAAGTTAGGCCAAGAGCTGATTTCAGTGATCGTTGTAGGGCTATCTCAGGCAATGTCACTTGTGCAAATCCAAATGTGGAACATGTGCTAAGTGACTCCTACATAACAATTTCCTTATATACTCCTGTACTCTATGTGTAGCTTTGTATAGAAATGCGACACAGAGATGTGCAATAAAATGATTCCCCAAACCGTAAATCTGCTTAACGGTGACTACTTCTTCACTTAGTAGTATAAATCGATGTTACAGAAAAGGAAAGAACACAACAGGGAAGCAGTCGTGTATTGTGAACTTTCATGGAGTCATTTTTTTCTCTCTTTCCCCTTCTCTCTGCCTGTTGTGTCCTTTACTTTCCTGGGGTGCCTAATACGGATCAATATTTGATGCTTTTTTGTGTGTATGTGAGATTTCCAAAAATAAACTGCACTGCTCAAAAAGAAAAAGAAAATCTGGCTTAACCTAGTGAGGAAACGAGAAGCTCCATTGCTAACTTCCTACAAATTTTGGAGAACATAGACAGCATGTATGAATAGTTGTATAAGAATTTCCTGTCTTTTATTTTCTGTACCTTTTTTAAGCCCGTGACTCATTTTTCACTCTGTCGTCTTTAGCTTAATTTTATGCATGTTTCCTCTCCGTATCTGTTCTGCCTTCCCACATTGCCCATCTTCTCCCCAGGATTCTTCCCTCTAAACGCCTCTCCCATACATTATCACCCACATTCCTTACTTAAATGTTGAATATCCACATGCCAAGACAAGTCTGTATTTTAAAAGCCTTCTTGTGGAGAACTTTAATATGACAGAAGGAATGACAGTGTTTCCTTTTTACTCTATCCATGCTCCCACAGTTCATCTTCCCTCGCAGTTTCCCCCCAAGCAAAATGCTATGTAGAAAGAGAGGGTTTTCCATTTTTGTTCTGCAGTGCCTTTACTTAAATGTATGTGAAGCTTTATTCACTTGTGGGGAGTGACAGCATAGGGAGACTTTAATTCAGAAAGGCTTTTTCTTTTTTTCTCGAGCAAAAGGAAATCACATACAAGAAATTCACTCCACATTTCTAGTATAACTGAATTTTATAATCTGTTAAATACTAAAAACATACTTCTAGATGTTTTGAATTTATGCTTCCCTTGATAATAAAGCTAAAGCAAATTTGAAGGCTTCTCCTTGGGAACAAAAAATACACAGGCTTCTAAATAATGAATCTATAGCACTGAAGATTATTATGTAACAGACTTCAAAGAAATTTTTTTTGTTTGTTTTATTTACCAGAAATTAACGTGTCTCAGCATTACTGCTTTATACTCTAATTTTTCCTCTGGTTATCAGCTAATGGGAGAGTCTCAAGTACTTGTATCTGAAGTCCTAATTGTTTTTTGCCTTAGCTACAGAAGTCTTTGGACTCACTTAAGTTTTTGCACTGGTCAACATCAGATTTGTATGATCCTAAGTACTGAAGTCAAGAACTCAGAAATAGGCCAGAGAGGTTGTGGAGTCTCCTTCTCTGGAGATCTTCAAGACCCGTTTGGATGCAGCCCTGTGCCATGTGCTCTAG
>JAWLRI010000331.1:2194510-2218342 GCA_034781795.1 Crypturellus tataupa
GTGCCACGTGCTCTAGGTGGCCCTGTGTGTGCAGGGGGGTTGGACTAGATGACCTCTAGAGGTCCCTTCCAACCTCAACCATCCTGTGATTCTATGATTCTTCCAACCTTAACGATTCTATGATTCCAAGTACCATTTTTTCTTATGAGGTTCAGGATATGTGGATTCAGAGCTCTGATAAGTCAATTACTGGCATAAGCCTTTTTTTTATTTTATTATTGTAATTAAAGAAAAATAATGATTTAAGGCAAAAAGTCTTAATATTGCAAAGCTATAATTTTGCCTGGGGTTTGGCTAAGGACAAGATTTCTTTTAAAGAGGAAAGAATGAATAAAATAAGCTTAGCCAAAGAGCATTTAAGCATCATTAAATTAATTAAAAGGCATGAGAAAGGCAAATAAATATTTTTTAAAGTACCTGTGACAGAATAAATTCTTACATGAGTTCCAGACAACCGAAAAACAACTGCACTAGGTAGGTTATCCCTTTCTCGGAGATTTCTCCAGTAAAGTTGATTTAGGTGTATATGGTCCAATGTTTCCAACTATATATATAATTTTTGCATCTTCCTCTCCAGATTAAATATTAACCTATAATTTGCTTAGCAGTAAATTCTATTCATAACAGAAATGTTCAGAAACAAATTTTGTTTATGCGTTTACCCGTATGATTTTTTGCTAACGGAATAACTGTAGGTGACACAGCTGATATTTGCTAGCATTTGCTATAATGAATAGGGACATTCTTTTTCAGCCATTTTATCTTACACCTAGAGAAAAAAAATATTTCTCTGGCTCTGCAACCATGGTCTTATCTGCAAGAAAGATATGTCTAAAGAATGTGTTATAATTGTCCACCTTTGTAGGAATATGAATAACATTTATATTAGATTCTCCTGCAAGCAGATGCCAAGAAAATCTTTGTGTTCCTGGAGATTTCTAAAGTCTGGACAGATAAAGGCCATTGATTTGATTTGTTATCTCTGTGTATTTTGGAGACAATCATGATTCCTATTTTTTATTATTTTTTTCTTCTAGAATATGAATTGGATAAGTCAACATATATATAAATACGTATGTGTGTGTGTATTTTAAATTTTTCACTACTTTTTCTTAAGATATATGTATTTCAAAGACATGATATAAGATCCAAATTAAACCAATAGTCAATAGAAACATTCCAGTATATTCAGTGTGCTTCAGATTGTCCATTCTACTACTTAATGTCAACTAAATATGTGCTTTTTTCAGTTGAGGTGTGACTTTCAGAAGTTTTTCAACAAAATTTAAATGGAGGTAAGTGAATAACAGCTCTCTAATTTGGAATACATGACTCTCAACATATTTATATGTTTTGAAGAGCTGTAAGAGCTTCCTGGCTATAGATTAGCTCTAGATTAGCCATCTGCTTAGCTGGGAGTAGACCTTTAACAGTATCATAAATCTCTTGCATGAAGGGATGATATATTAGTTTACTCCTATCTTTCCAAAAACATTTTGTTGGATTTTCGGTCTTTCTTCCAACCTCTATTGCCATAATAGCCCATGATAGCAACCCATGCACTGACTTTCTAGACTGGCACCACCTCAAAAGAGCAAAATACTAAGTACCATGAGAGACATTTGGATAACGGGGGATAAGGTGAGGCGTGCATGAGTTTTAATTTCCCAGCCAACACACTTACAAAAATAGAGGTTCCGCCATACCCAAACCAGTCATAAATATAGCTGGGATTTGCCAAAGGCTATTCAGCAACCGGGAAAGGGAACCTGGAGGAGAAGAAAATAAAGGAAAAGGGGCAGGAAGAGACATGCTTGGTAGAAATGCTAATTGGATTTCTCTTCCAGCCCGTGCTTTCCCTTCTGCCTTGGATGTGGTGCTGTGCTGTGCAACAGGAGTCAAATGCTGCAGCCTGTACTGCCAGCATAGCCCGCGAGTTACGGAGGCTCATCACATACTGGGGAAAAAAGAAAAGAATAAGACTGAAGATATTTCAGATGACTATAAGCATATATATATACATATATATATATATATATATAAAATGCACTTGGGAAGCGTAAGTACTTCACCTAACGCCTCATTATACTCCATAGGGCCCCACTGCAGCAATATAATGGTACCACTCAAACACCTTGGCATAAGAAATCTCTATTTCTGAGGTTCTGTTCCCATGATTAGATGGCTGGTTTGATAGCAACGCTTTGTGTTTAGTTTCTTAGGGTATTTTTTTTTTGCTAGTTTATTTTTTAGCTTGTTTTTCTATAATGCAGTGTTTAATGTATCTTTTAGAACAAGATAATGTACATTGCAGTTCTGACAGCCTTATCACCCCTCCTCATACGGAGCAATAAAATTACTCTGCTTTGTTGGAGGGGTTGTTTGTTTGTTTGGATTTTTTTCCACCCCCTGCTCATTTTTCTTGCTCCTCTACCCCTGCCTAACAAAGATTCAGTATAATAGAAAGCGGGCTCCGTAGTAACTGCCTGTTATGTTTTTGTTTAATGTAGTGTGCAAAATATGATGAGAGTGAACATTGCTAGATAAAACAAAAATCAGAGTGTTTCTTTATTCTAGCTATTTTATCCTATATAGGAAATAAGAAGAAAAGAGGTAAAGCAAACAGGAGCAAATTGTAATTCTAGAGGTCAGAAATTTCAATAGTACTTTTTTTTTTTTTTTCCTTGAAAAAGAAAAAAATACATTGGTGGAATAGTGTAGTTCCTAAACCTAATGATTTTTTTGTTTGGTTGTTTGGTTGTTTTTTTTCTGGTAATTTTCAAAGTCATTAATGTATTAAGCTTCCTGAATGCTCATAATGGAAGTGATCCTTCTAATATGCACTACAGAGAAATATCTCTTTATCTGTTCCATATTTAAAAGTGATCTTGATTGCTGGTCCCTACAGCTAGATGTTAACTGAGAAAAAAGCTTGGTTTTAATTTAATTCAATGTAAAACATTTCCAACATATTGCAAGTAGACTGTACTAACAAACCAGCCCTGTCTGACACACATTTTATAAAGTGCAATCTCTGTGAAAACACAGTTTAATTTATATCATTACTATACATTTACTTTAAATGCTAATGTGTCACAACAACACATCTGTTTTTTCCATTTTCTCATGAGGATATGCTATACTTCCAGTCTACATGCACAATCCATTGAACAGTTGCAGTTCCCTATCTTCTCTCCTGCTCCAGCTCTGATTCATGTACTTGAGAGAGATCTGCATGCCGTCCTCATTGCATTGCTAATCTGAATATATTCGTTCTGGATGCATTCGTTACCCTGGGCTATCTTTAGTATGCCACAGTGAGATGCAGAGCAGTGGATGTTCATTGTCGCAGTTCTATAACTTCATTTGTTTATTGTAAATCAATATACCTCAAGTCTCAGATTGAGGCCAGCAGTGTCAGATGGAATCAAGATTCAAATAATTCCCTGGCATCTCTTTTGACAGAAACTACAGGTTTCCTTATAGACCTTTGAATCAGATCTGCTCTGGAAAGTAAAGGTACCTCTTTAGGTGAGAGGCATACAACTGCATTAGAAAAAGCTGCCAAGTGGCCTGACGTAAAAGTCAATGTCAAGTGTAAATTTCATATACAGGAGGTGACACACTATTGGTATTTTGAAATCAGATCTTGAGAACCTGCTTTGCAAAGTATCTAGAGTTCAGAGCATAGCAGTTGCTACAATATGCATTTAGACTAAGGGATAGCTATGCTTATTTTGTAAATAAGCAAATGTGTGTAATTGCATAATTGTTTTAACAATAAAATGTGCTGCAGGGCATCTGCAGATGAAGTCTTAACGGCAAAACGCACGCTCAGGGTATACCCTTGCAAAAAAAACCCAAAACCTTCAGTTGTCCAAAATTGCTCTTGCCTCTAGTGGGGTTGAAAAGGAACTTTCACTGGAAGAAAGTACAAGGATGGTTGAAATGATTTAGGAATTGATTTGTATGTTCATACTGCCTCTGTCTGATAGCCTGTATTAAGAGACACCAGCAAGCAGTCCCAGACAGCACTTTCTGCATCACTTTCTGTGGTGTCCTTGTGGCAGTGTTCATAAACTTTCTGGCAGTAGATGACTAACAGCAATCCACACCAGTCTCCATTTCCTCATCTCTAATATGTGACCTACCTTGGAAATTCAGGCCACTGACTCAGCAAAGCTACTTTAAAGCATGAAATTGTGCAGAGAAAACTTTTGAGAATTCAAAGATTAATGAACTGGGCCAAGAGATTCCCATCATTTGGATCTTACCAGTCCTTGCTAATAGCCCACATTTTCCTCTGCTCCATGTGCCACATAAAAGGCAACAAACACATTTTCTGCATTGACTTTTCTATTCAAGTACATATATTTGCACATTCCTGAGGCAATAGTCAAATCATTAATGCCATGCAAACTTTATGGAGTTCCTTAATCATTTATATTTCAACATTATGGAAGAATAACATATTTTATAGTTAACTTCATTCACATAGTTGGCTTTGGAATGTTTGAATTCTTCTGTGCAGGGAGAGAAAACTTTATTTTTCTAGCAGGACAATAAAATAACCTACCCAAGTGGATTTTTTGAGGCTATACAGCAGTACTACTGCTCGGTGCTGAATTTTAACATTTCTTTTAAAGGTTTTCTCCTGAGATGCATCAATGAGCTATTTCCTCTGCTCATCTCTTCAAGAAAATGAAAATGTAAGCTATAAATGTATTGCCTCTCAGGAATTTTTTCTGTGAACTGCTTACACGATACCTCATTCTGAGCCTCTAGACTTGTGGTCATAACGATCCTATTTAAAAAAATGTAGAACGGTCCCTTTCCTTCTCTTCAATTTCCACATTTCCTTTTAGACATTCATAATTAACAGCAAACCCCAGGTTTGATTTCTTCCTAATCCTTGCCAGGGGCTGTGTGGAAGACTCTCATTTCACAATCCTGCTGATCAGAGCTGGCTAAATGAGTACTTCTAGCAGGAGGACTTGTGATGATATGTCTTTGAAAAGGCTTAGAAAAGGCTTTTATTTGAGAATAAAAGACAGACAGGCACAGCTACAGAAACTTCAAAAAAGATGGGCCTATCTGCACATCTCTAATTCATTACGCTGCAAATGTTGAAATGTTTTCCCTTAAGCCTTACCCAATAGAATGAGTATTTACAGGACATTAAATGAAATAAGCTGTCATGGCATGAGGAAAGCATGATGGAAGGGGGAAAAAAACCCTAAAAGAATAATGCAAAACTGGGGAACAGTTGAAGATACAGAGGAGTAGATGGAAATGGACATCTACTAAAAATACCAGAGAAAAGCCCTTTCCAGGTACATTTCCAGCTAAAGTATGCATCCAGTTAAAAATAAATATTTGATGGTGGCTACCCTGGGAATACGTACGAAGTTGTACAAAGCAAAACCTGACTTGCTCTTTACCTTGTCACTAAAATAGCTGGGATTAGCTTCCACTTCCAGCACATGTGACTCTTCTAGATTTGCATTAGATGTGTCCCCAGTGTTCCCATTTTACCTGCAGCTCTAGTCCTATTAGGAACTTGGTTTCAAGATCCTGGTTAAAAATATGAGATGCTGAACTGGTGAAAAGAACGGCTTGTATAGAAACAGAGAGAAGGCAGAGCCTGCTGCTAACTAAGTGCCCACCTAGGGATATTTGAGAGCTGAGTCTGTGGACTTTAACATCTAAATTCTTCTTTGTTTTTTAGGGTGCCTAAATCCTTCAGCTAAATGATGATGTGCGAGAGCTTTCCCCTTGCTCACAAGAGCTTCATGACAATAAATGCATCTAGAAGGAACACAACCCTTAAGAAATTATGACAGTCGAGGCCAGCTAGCTAACTGGAGAGAGAAGCTTTGGCTGCTACATCAGCAGAAATTTGCTTGGTATGTTGCTGTGGATGGCTTTGTCTTCTGATGGCAAACACCAAGGGAGGAACTCTAACCTGTTAATAAACAGCTGTAACACAAACCAGAAAGCAATGAAATAACTTATACCTCATTAAAAATGGTTTTTTGTTACTTGGATGCTTTCCGCAATCACCTTTCCTTAAGGCTTTAAGCTTTTATAAGCTGAAACTATAGTTTGAGCAGGCTTATAGCAAGCATTAACAGGTCTTTGCAGAAAAGAAAACAAGATGCAGTCAGTTTAAATAGTTTTGAAGTGGTGTTTTTACCGTTGATGTTCGATTCCTGTTTGTTTTAAAACAAAACAAACTTGCACAGTAGGAGAACAAATGCAAATAAAAAAAAATGCAAATATTGCTTGGGCCTGTCAGCTTCTGCCTCTTGGATCTCCTTTCCCTGCTGCCTCACTGCTGGGAAATTATGGGCAGAGCACAGAGTCCGGGCGGCCCCTCGGAAACCCAGCAAACATCCAGCAGCCCCAATGCAGTTTAGCGCGCTCCTTGCAGGTTGCAGGCCCAGGCCTGGGCTGCAAAAGAGGTGAGTTTGTCTTGGCTGGTTAAACCCGAAGGTGGAAAAAACACCATTGGAAAGAGCAGGAATTGGAGGCAAATCCGCATGCAAGGGAGGGAGGAGCAGCTGGAATCACAGGGGGACTGCAGGGACACTGCAAGGGGTCCAAACGATATATATAATATATATATTTAGATTAAACTTAGCAGAGGATATGTATCTACGTGAGGATGATAACTACCTCCTCGATGGTTATCATCCTCCCTGTCACTGCGGGACTTGATGCAAACTTGATCTTTTGACACGGCTCAGTCGCCTCTCAGCCTCTAATTACACACGCTGCTGTTGGCCCTTCAATCTGCAGCAATATGTTAATACCCCTGCGTAGCTGAGCCATTATGCCTAATTAAGGGATTGCAAATAAATAGGGGCGGACAGTTCCCAACACACAATGGCTGCAGATAAATAGAGAGGGACAGCTCTCAACATATGGTAATGAATGCAGCCGAAAGTATGTATTTTAACTGCCAAATTTTATGAGTAGCTTCAGACTGGTTTTAATTTGGCCTTGTACACAGCTATACATCTGACAGCCGTTGTAAACATGGCTTTTGTGGCATGTCATCTTCGTGCTCGATGGCAAGGATTTATGCACACAATGTTCATTTGTGCCACGATCTGAGGCTGTTCGAGGAAGAAGTATTTCGTATGTGAAAAGCTGGGGTGAATGTTCATGCTGCCTCGATTAGGTTGCTCGTACTTTCCAGGCTAGTGCAAATGTAGAACAGCACTAATATTTGATATTGAATCCCACAATTCCCTTTATTTATTTATTTATTTATTTATTTTAAGATTGTTAAATAACGTTAAAGAGTAGAGGAGATTTTGGGGGGACTTCCTGGGGCACTGCGAAGGTGGAAAGCGTTGGGGTTATTCTGGTTTATTGGACGTGCTCCTGCTAAGGAGGAGGATGGACCATGGGGTCAGGGTCTCCCAGTAACAGGTAGAAGAAGAAGAACCTTTACTTTCGTCTTTACTTGATAATATAAAATATTTCCATGTGGTCTTTAATATTGCCATGTCTAATTTCAACCTTTTAGCTCTAAAATTCAGGACTCTGCAAATCATTTCTTCCTTTGCTGGTTATTTCCATTGCTTTCTTTGTGTCACCGCACTGGCTCAATTATTTGGAAAAAGGCAAAATTACCCTAGCGAGGTGCAAGTGATTCATGCTGATAAGATCTCACGCAGGAAAGAAAGGCCTAAGCCGGCACTTCAGCAGCCAGCCTGAGCTTCTGCTCAGCATCTCAGTCGTTAGCGATGGTGAATAGCACCTTACAGTGATGTTCAACATAATGTTCACCCTGGCAGAAAACACGGGTGCTCCCCTTGCACCTTGCTGATTCCGTTTCTCTTCAAAGTTAGACTGGTACAGGCCCTATGAATTGATAGTTTTCATGGTAACTACCATGTCTGAAGCGTGTGAATGAAACTCTGCCCCCAGTACGGTCAGTTATGAAACCTAGACTTTATACTCCTTTTGTAATTGTGAAGAAAAATAGGTTGTAGAGACGCAGTAGTTGCCAGCAGTGAAAAGCTACTAACCATTCTGCCATCGCAATGGATTTTACCTTTTTATTTATTTATTTATTTGGTTTTATTGTAACCTATATCCAGTTTGCTCTTTTCTCATCTATTTATTTGTTGTTAAGAGTTACAGAGAGTTTTCCTGAACTTATTAGAGGTTATGTGTCCTCACTAAGATATTTTTAGTTGTTGCTTTAAGGAGACACCATGCATTTCTTATCACTAGTCAGCTCACTCATATGTTGTTTACAGTTTTCCTAGTGATTTTAACTAACATCGTGAAAAAGAAATGGCAGTGCCTATAGAAGTGTTTGAGCAAGGGTGGAAGAAAGAACATACAATAAATAACTTGCTTATAAATTATTTTTTTCTTAAGTAGTTCTACTCCCTACTGGTTGAGTGAGAGATAATAAGTGAGATTTATTAGCTGTCATGACAAATTTATGGTCATTTTGTCTTGTCATGTGCACATTAATTATGTTACTGCATGTTATTGTTTGCTGGATGTAAGTCAGTTTAACTAACTAATATCTTGCTTGAGTTCATCCCTTTGTCAATGATTTATTAACCAAGAAGTAAATGTGTTTGAATGACCCAGTGGACTTTATTAAAACAGTACTCTTTTGCTTTCATTTAACAACAGCAACAACAAAAGAGACATAAAATATGTCATTTGAATATTTTCTAATTCTTTTAGCCATTTCTTTCAAAGTCACAGTGCCCAAGGATTTGTTTTTGGAGCCTGTTTCCGATATGATGGCTTGGAAACATACTCTGTTAGATGCAGAAGTAGAGGTTGAAAGAGATGTTTTGAGATCAAATTTTTTTCTTTTTTTTTTTCTTTTTCAGCTGGGAGAGTTTCACAATATATTTGCATATGCGTGCTAGCTACGGTTCTCAACCTGGAGAACATCATATTTAAAATGTACTTCTTATCTAAATCTTCATTAAAATCCACAGAAATGTTTTCATGCCACTTTGGATGTGCCTATACTTGAAATATCATATTCTTCCCAGTATGAGCGCTTGATTAAGGGCATAAGAACATATCACAGCTCCCTTTGACACCTCTAAAAGATGAAGGGAAGAAAATACAGGCTTTGCCAAACGTTTCCTGAATATTGTAGCATTAGTACTCTTCAAGAGGTTATGGATGTTTTCTCAAACATTAAACGTATTCATATCCTGAAACTGCACCCAGGTTGCCAGGTTGACCCTACAAGTATTTGCTTTGAGTGTGATGTGCATTCTGCTTTGCCTCAGTCACGTACGGGAATGATGGGAGGCCTAAGTGTTCAAAGAAGGGCATCACATTTAACCAGATTTTGGGTTTTCTTGTTTGGCGTTATCATTAACAATTCATGAAGCACTTATTGAAACTAATAAACTGATTGCAAGCTAGAAAAACAAATTGATTAATAAGAAACATTAAATAAAATAGTGATGAGCTCATTTCCATTGTAAATAGTGGAAAATAAATCCAGTAAGTGTCTGCTCTTTTGGACTGCACATGAAATGAGCTCCCCTCCAGATCAGCCCAGGAGTTTTAGCCACAGCTGACTTAGCCCCAAGGTTTTTTAAACCAGAGCTAACCAAGCTATGAGCACCTGGTAAGCCAGCCAAGCGGCCTTCACGGGTTTGAGGTAGGGATGCTCGACCGTGATTCTGTTTTCAGCGCACGTTACTATGCCTGGATCATCTTAATTAGGAATTCTCTCCGCATCTTTCTAAATCTTAATTCTGCTTAGTGGGAGATAAGTGAGGTGAGGTTGCACAGGAGCGTGAGCCAGGTCCTGCCTCTGCTCAGAGACAGTGGGGAATATTAAGCTAGTTGAGAGCAGAAGAGAAATATAACAGCAGAACTCAGAAGTCCTGGAAAATAGTTAGTAAGAAAATGAAGTAGCCTCGCTTTGCATCCTGGTGCAACAAGACGTGCATGAGAACAAAATTGTTTTGTTTTATAAGTATTTTTTTCTCCAGGAAGACAACAGAAGAGCATCTCTGAGCATCCTATGTTGCAGGTTCCTTCATTGCACAAATCCCAGCCCAGCTGGAAATGAGTCTGCTGCGTGAGTTTCTGTACTGTGTAACTGTCGAAAAGAAGTCTGTTTCAGTAGCGTTAATCTTATGTTTGACTGGATTTTCTTTTAGAATATGTTCTAAAGTACATTTATCCTGTTTATCGATCTGTGTTTGGTTTCATGCTCAGGATGAAATGAGGGCTTATTTTTCTTGCTCCATACTAACTTGATTATACACAGTTTTTCAAATTAGGAACCTTTTCTTATATTCATTTAACATGTCTTATTTGTAAAACAGTTAATTTTCAGGTAATGGCTGTTACCAGTACCAGTCACACTTAATTAAAAAAACTTTGTTGTGAAAGTGTTTAACTATTGAAACAGCTCAGTAGAATTCAGTCAGGGCTGAATCATAATCTGTCTGCCCGTACAACATTTAATATTCTGTGTCTCTTGATTACTTATGTCATATACAAAACATTTCCAAAGCTATTGTTATTCCGTATTCTCCTAGTCCTGCATGCATGCATTTAATCAACATTAATTACATAGTAAGTCTGTCAGTGCTGACCTAGTTAAATACAACAGGATGGGCTTTCAAGGCACCAGGCCAACATCACAATCCGTCACAAGTTTCCCTGGTCTCTTCTCCCTAAGACAGATATATCCACGGAAGTGCCAGTGCCAGGAGGGTGCCAGGGAAAGGGTGCCTCCTTGTGCACACACCTCTGCTGGCTTGTGTGTGTCACAGATGGAATGAAACTGTACTTATCTGCCATTATATTTAGGAGACATTGCAAGTGTTTATTAAATAACATTATAATAAATACTTGTACTTTCCTCAGTTTATTCAAAAACATGCTTATGGACACTGAAATATGCTATGGCCCATTATACAGTTATATTAGCTAAAATTTAAAATAAAGTCTGGTTTTAGTGGCCAATTTATTTAACAGCTACTTAACTAATGGACACGTTTGGCACTTTCCTTACTAGATTCTAGCTTTGATGACTCGCAGAAATAACTTTGGCAATGGGGATTGTTGAATAGACACTGAGCATTTTGTGTGCCAAATGCTAATCTTAAAGCAAAAAGAATTCCATATGTAACTACAAGAATTGGGTATTTCTCAAATTGTAAGATAAAGAGTTTGCTCTTAGGCAGCTTCATGGGACAACATCTGGCCTCACAGTTCTCCAAAAGTGAGACTTTCCTTGGGTAAAATGTATCCAGTCAAGCTCTGTGAAAACTATAGACAGTGAAAAATCTTTCATTAGCTCATTCATTCAAGATTCCTTGATAGCCTGAGTGAGCCTGGATGCCAAGATCAGAAGTCCTTTCATGATAGAAAGCCATTGCACATAATGTATCATGCACTTTCTTTGCTCTTGTGTTGCGGATTCTCTTAGAAGAACACAAATGATTCATGTTTTATCTATGTTCTTTTAAATTGGACACTATAATAAACCAACAGCATCTGGCATTGGCACTGCTTAAAAAAGATAGTAAATAAAAACGAAAAGCCTAAAAATTTTTAAAACATTTTAGCAGAATATTGAATGCTACTTCAGAAACTTAGGTCTAATATTATCTCTTTCAGTATTCTGTTTTTTCAGGCAGGCTTTAAACTTTCTGAAGCAAAACAGAGCCTGCACTGTGTATTACAGCACTGCTGTTGTCATCTTCCATTTGCTTTTCACCCCTAAATTCCAGGGCGGTTCAAGCCCCGCTGACACTCCTGAATTTGTTACTATGGCGATTTGCGTGGGAGGGAGAGCCCCGCTCCTGCGGGAAGAGACTTCCCTGCGTTCCTGCCTGCGCTGCCTCTCCCAGATGATTCCGGAGCGGCTGCAGCGGCGACGCGCGGCTGTTGTGCCCGTGACACGAGTGCTTGCGCGCGGCCGCGGGAGACGCGGTTCTTGCCAATTATGAGAGACGCTTCTGCACCAAGGAGCTCACAGCCGAAGCAAAGGGGATGGGGACGGGAGAGGAGCGCTCGTATCTTAATTTTGCAGGTGGCGAGCAAGAGGAGGGTTTGTCATTTGGTTGAGGGAGCAGGTGAAGTCCCGCACAGCAGGAATAACCCAAAGCTCTGACCAGCGCTGCGAGACTTTTTTCCTCCTCTTCCTTCCTCCTTTTTCAAATTGTTTCATAACTCTCTGCTTTAGCATTCAGAGTGATGTTCCCAGGGAGGAAATAAAGGCTGTTGTTTCAGCTTTTTGCATTTGATGCTTCGAAACATTAGGCACTCCCTGGCCCATATTCCCGCCCTGCTCCTGCTAATGGAAATCAGTATAGACCCTATCCATGGCAACAAAGCTAAACCAGGGTAAAATGCATGAGAACTAGCCTTTTGCTACTAGGCCGGAATAACCCAACAAGTTTTCTTCGTGCAAATACACATTTTTAAATTTGATTTCATTCAACAGCACTAATAAAAGAGCACTCCAAGGCGAGAATTCAGAATGATTAATTACAATACTTTAAAAGATGAAAAAGAACCTGTGTGTGTCAGTCATCCTCACGGGGCGAGGAATAATGAAAATGAAATGCACACAGGAATGAGTTTTCTATTGTCAGTGATAAAAGTGATAATCGCTTCAAGTCAAAGCAAAATGACAGATGAAAGAAACGTATAGAACATCGCCGGAGGGAGCTCCCGAGGCCGGCGCGCGCTACCACGTATACACATGCTAGACTGATATTTAATGAAGCTCTGGTTGACTCTGTAATGAATGTTGAAGGCTCTCTGGAGCATCAAACACCATTTAACACTGCTAGAAGCGAATGCTTTATTTTTGTTTGGTGGCCTGGGGTGGGGGGGACAACGGTTTTTAATACTCTTTCTCAGCTCTTTCAATGGGTAAACTGAATTTGGGTGAAAGGAACAGTCCCTTTATGGTGCAAAGAAAATTTGTTCGAATGTTGTTTTTTGGAACGCTTTTATTTATGTAAAATGGAAGAGGAAAGGCAGCAGCGAGAGCCTAATGTGTTAATGAGCAAGATTAGGCTGTCTTTGAAGTCTCTATTATCCATGCTAGCTGGGAACTAGTCTGGCCCTTGTGATCCAAGGAGTAGCCGATATATTTCTAAATCATGACTGTTTGGTCTGTGGTCAAACAGCTGAAGGTGAAAAAGAAATGGAAATAGATTGTCACCGATGATTTAATATAGATGTGGTGGTAGTGCTGTAAAAATGTGTCTTCTAAAGACTTTTGGAACAGTACAACAGATCTTGTCAGGAAGTAATGGTTTGGGTTATGGTTTGGTAGCTGGTCTGAAGCACCCAGACGTGACAGGCAGCGTTTGCTCTGTGTTGTGATCTTAATCAAGTTATCTCTGCGCATTTTGTGGCTCGCCAGAGACACTTTTTAAGCTAACATCCCTACAGCAGGTTTTGCCCAAATCAGGCCAGATTTTCCTCTCCCTCTTTTCTTTCCAGTATACTTGTTTCACTGGTGCTAGAATCAATTTCAGTAGAATATGGCTTAATATTGTCTCAAAGAGCAATTGTATTATTTGTAAGGCTCAAAATGTATCAACTCCCTGGAGATGTAATGATGTATTATGAAAAATTTATCTTTTTTCTTTTTTTTGGCAACTTGTCCAGGCATGCAGTGTGCTAAAGACCCAAAAAAAGAGATTCCAAGGCAAAAATCTTACTGAGCAGTGTTCAGTGTCTGTTCATGTTCATCATAAGGGGGAAAAATACCCCTGTATAAAGGAAGGAACAGGCAATTTTTACTGTTTGTTTGTCTAAAGTAATAGGTAGAGTGGGAAGAAAGTGCACCATTAGGTTGGTGAATTAGTCTTGAGAAAAAGCTGCAGAATTTTGTTTTGTGTTCCTGATGGAGGAGAGGGCTATTGTATTTTTAGTTCAAAAATTTCAAAATTCCAAAACTGTTCCAAAGTGGTTAGAAACAGCATGTTTTCCAGAATCACTGAAATAGAATGGAGAATGTTTCAGTGAACCTGAACCTGAACATACCATGTAGCACCAATTAAGATCTCCACAGATGACAATTTAGCAACCTTATTGCAGCAGAAACATGACTGACTGATTTGCGAAAGATTAGAGCAACGGATATTTCAAAAGCTATGATCAATTGCAATACTTTCTGGGTTCTTCACAGAACTCTTGGATTTCCCCTCCTTTCCAAGATGAAAAAGAGAATACCCACAATAGTTTAATGTGTCATTTTTGGATAGAGTTATAAGCAGATCTTCTCTTCTTCATCTCCAAGAGCTATTACATTAAATCTTTGTATCACTGTACCTGCATATCAATATTGCTGAATCAAAGATCTATTAAGGGACAGTCTCATGATAGGAAAAAAAAAAAAAAAAAAAAAAAAAAGGAAAAAAAATCAGCCGTGTCATTATTTAATTTTAGAAAAGAAAATAAAAATATCATGTAATCGGGCACAGGACACGGTTGCTGGTGGCCAATGACAGGACAAGGCTACCCAGAGAGTCTGTGGAGTCTCCTTCTCTGGAGATCTTCCAAACCTGCCTGGATGCCACCCTGTGCCCTGTGCTCTAGGTGACCCTGCTGGAGCAGAGGAATTGGACTAGGTCATCTCTAGAGGTCCCTTCCAACCTCAACCATTCTGCAATTCCGTGATTCTGTGATTTGTGTCCTGTCCAATGAATTAATATTTTGAGACAAATTATGACCCTTGGTTCACATAAAGAATGGCAGCGAGGAAGGTCTGTATTTGCTGCTGTTCATTCACCCTGGTCCTGGAGAGAGAAAAAGAAGGAAAGTCTAATATGTTTCCTAGTATAAATTCATTTTTGTCCAACAATATTTCATCCCATTTTTCTTAGAATGCGTGGAAATAGTGGTCAAACCTGAGTTGTAGTACAGGAGCACTGCAAGGAATCAGGATGAAAGCTGTGATACTGCTGGTGATAGTGAGAGTTTCTTGTAGAAACATGCCAACAGTTTGCCAAAAAACAGGATTCTGCAGACTCCTCTTTTGCTGTGACCAGAAGCCTTATGTTGGGCCCATGACACTGCATTTACCGAAAGCAGCAACTAGAAGTACCTCCTCCCAATGGCTTACTGAGTTGCAACTACGTTTTAATGTTGTTGAAGGGACAGCATTAATGCAACATTTTCCTTCACTAGACTGATTAGATGTGGATCAGATGAGTCTCAGTAAGTATAGATACTCAACATTGTCTTTCTTTTTTTTTTCTGAGATAATTTATAGGAATTTATAAGTCGTGCCAGCCATATATTTCATATATATCTTCTGCCAAACCTATTAAGATTTTCCTGAGCAGATGCCAGCTTTTAAGAGGTTGGTACATGGGGATTCACTTGCCTCAGCTACTAGGTTTACCTAATACCCAGACAGATGCAATATGCGAACGAAAAAAAAAATCACTGATGCTATTTTATGAGAAATATTTTTATATTACTGAGGTGGAAATTAACCTACTCCTAAAATAGGTATGCTGTCCTTAAGCAGTAGAAATCAAAATAGGAGAACAACCCAACAATGCTGGAGCTCAAGATCTCAGTGGAGGAGGTCATCTTGAGGGCTGTATGTTGTTATGAAGTTATTAGCATTTCTAGACACTGGAGCTGGTTAAATGCCAAATATTAATAGCATTAAATGCAAAATACTAGAAGTTTACCAAATAGCGGTGTCCTTTTCCCAGCAGTGGCTTGGAAGTACGTCACTCCGGCAGCATGAATAAATACGTGTAATTGTGGGAAGGTTAGGACAGGGCAACTTTGGAAGAATGGTTTTCAGGTGCTGGAGAAGTCTTTACATTTCCCTTGACCCCATGCTGATTATTGCGTGTTTTGATGCAGTATGACAAGTTCTGTTAAAGAAAGAGGCGTACATGACTTCTTCCTTGAATGTTTTCTACTTGCTGTGGGAGCTGCACGGTTCCTGAACAAGCACCTGGTTGCATAAGCTAAGTACACGAGAGCCCATCCTGGGTGGAAGGGGAAACTGGCAACATGAGATCTGAATGAAACTAACAGTGCGATGCCAGTATTTGAAGATGACATATTCCTTCTCATAACCAGGCATGTCCTGCAATGGACTTAGTTTTCCTTTCTGCAATGTATTTAGTCTGTAAGGAGGTGGCCAGGAAGCTGGCAGAGAGGTTGAGTTGTGCCTCGGCAGCTCCCAGGAGTGACATTACCCCCTGCTCACCAACACCTCATCATGCACCCATCGAGCACCCGGAGGACAGAATTACTGAAAATCTTTGCATGAGGCTGCGGGGCAAATTTGGGCTCATGGATGAGTTTATTGTGTTCATTTCTTCCGGCATACAATGATTTCTTTAGATTTTTCCTTTCCTGGTATTTTTCTAACATTGTATTGCTTCTGCTGGAGGCGGTGACTAAGCTCACAAGTGAAAAAGCACACGCTTCCCAAGAGAAGATGATATGCAAAACTAATATACAATATTTGGAGTACTACCAGGAGGGGTTACAGCATGTCATAATGTGTAATTTTTCAACTAAGATGAAGCTGTACAGTCAGCTGCATATTTTTCATCTGAAATATATTGCATTCTGAAGCCTTCATTTCATTTTGAAAGAGCAATGTTGATTTTAAAAAAGAAAATAGATGTCCTAAGTGCAGGGACTTCAGGCTGACCCTCTGGAAAAGTAGAGTCAAATAATAAGCTCAAGAAAAGTGGATTTTGATGTGTATGGGTGTATTAAGGAAGCAGGAAAAATATTTGTAACATTGGCAATCTTATATGAGAGCTCAATGTGTAGCGATACTCAGAAAACAATGGTGTTAGGTGATTGCCTTGCAGTGAGCTCCTGCACAGATTTGCTCAGTTTGTAAATAAATGTTAGCTTCTTGCCCTTTCTTAAGATCTTTTCCTGCTTCAAATGGATCAGGGCATTCCGGCTGGGTTCAGGCTTTCTCCTAGAGCAGCACTAAGATTTTTGAAGAAGATGTTCTGTGATCTTCAGCTGCACCTGAATATTCTCTGTGCCCAGAAAAATCCCTTGTTGTTATTGAAATCTCATTGCCGACAGGCATGTTCTTCAAGGTGGAGCTGCTGGCCCCGCAAACCTGTTCTGGTGCAGGAGCAGCAGTGGAAACAAGCTGCTGGCTGTAACGGAGATGATCAGGTAGCAGTGCAAGCACCAAGGTGCACCGGGTGATGAGTTGCCTCCAGCCTCGTTTTGCAGGTCTTGCATGTGAAAAATCTGAGCGTACACTTAGGGGATGAAAGAGTTTTTGGACTGTGGTTTTTATGGCAAAACCCAGCATTTTTTAAGCCTTCTAGTGAAGCTGTTTCACCCAAGGTTTTAAAATGCTGTAATAGCACCATGCAGGGCTCCATGAGTCGGCTTCTGTGGTACCTGAACCTTGTCCCAGCAGAATATGGCCCTCTTTGCAGGTCTGCTTGTGCAGCCTGCAGAAAGCCCTGCTCCCTTTCGAGCTGCCTCGTGCAGGAGGGCAATAAAGGGATTTATTGTATATTGCATATTATCCAAGGAATTCATTTCCTGACGTTCTTAATATGGTGTGTATTTATAAAGCTGAATCTCTCATAGATTTTTAAATCAAAATCAAATTTTTATTTGATTGCTTTCTAATTTTATTTGAATTGTAAAATACCTGTGATTTGCTTTGTCAAGAATATCAAGCATTAGTATTAATATTGTTAGCAACAATAATGATCAAAGCTTGTTTCTCAAAGAAGTGATGCATACCAGTTTATTCGCACCTGAATATAAAATTGCACATGTAAATACATGCTCAGACTGCAGTGCATGATATTACTTGCCCCTGACATTTCCAGAAAGACACAAGTAGAATATGAATGGTATCTGTGAAACTCTTACAGCGTTATGATACATCAGGAAAGAAACACAAATGCATTCACGAAAGCTTACATTTCAAGGTAAATTGAAATAACTTGCAATCCTCACCTTTGCAAGGCAGAAAAAGATCATACTCACACCTACATATATATTACAGAAAAACTAGAGAAACATGAGCCTTTCCAGTGGGCTGCAAAGCAAAAAAAGCCCCATGAGGATCAATATTCTATGCAAGGAAACTGAAGCATATGAACAGCAAAGCTGCTCATTTTCAGGTCTCCTAAGGGAACAAGTTTTAGGTAATTATATGACAAAAAGACCTTTTAGGATCTATGAAAAAACACTCTGAAATGTCAAATGGAGAGATGCCTTGCTTCACCCGCAATGATAAAAGGAGCACATTCTGCAACCTTTCCAGAAACAGATTTACTAAACACATTAGCTTAATTTTACAGCACTGTAAATGTCTGTTGTACTGCGTATTTAGGGAGCTGTGCTAAACAAATACTAGAGCCTTGGTGTATGTCAGAACATATTATGGGATGCTTCAAGATTTTCAGTGGAAAGAAAAGTGTAGGCAGAGAATATTTGGAAGGTGTCAAAGACAAATTATCCCAGGGGCATTTTAAAGGGAGGCTGACGGAGATTTGTTAATTAGAGGTTCTTGCACATTGCTACTTTGAAGGCATGTAGTCCAAAAAAAAAAAGAAAGTTGAAGCACTGTGACTTTCATCATGATAGTGCCAATTCTCTGAATAAGACGATTACAGCTTCTAAACAGTGCCTGGTAAAGAGTAAATATCCTGGGATAGTATTTCCAAGATTTTCCATAGCAGCCCTTGATTGGAGGCTTTGGGATGTAAAAAGGCAGAGCAGGACCTGGTTTGCAAGCCCAGAGATAAAGTGCAGGCAAGGCTCTGGCCCCCTAGAAGCCACGACTCGTGGAGACCCACACGGCTTATTATGGCATTTTCAAACCTTGACTCTCAGGACGAGGCAGCTTCATCAGAAAATGTTTATTTTGCCATAGAAACCAGAGTCCAAAACACCTTTCATCCCCTAAGTGGTTATGGAACCATGGGACTATGTTACATGTGTTTTATGCACTCACTCAGAGTTTTCACTATGTCCAATCTTAATGAGACTACGTGATCTGTCACGTCAAATACACCCCAACTACTCAGCATATATTGTCATGCATTTTATGAGGAAAATATTGAAGCTTAAAAGAGAACAGACTGACACTTCCAAAACATTGAAAGGGCTTGTATAGTCAAACTGCCAAGCAAAGCCACATTGGGTAGAAAATCTACTAAAGGAGGTAAAATGCTATATTCTTCATAGCATGGGACAGGAGTTACAGTCCATCATAAATCCACATACCACATTTTGGGAGGTACCTACTGAGCTTCTGTATTTACGGGACATTTATTACACGTAGAGAGTGTCTTGGTCTTCAGATAAAGTCTTTCTCTTCAGTCTTCTAGGTATGCGAATGATATTTTGGCTTCGGTCCTGAATTCCTACCTGCACTGGTTCCTGTTTGAAATGAAATCATCATTTTAAGTTTAAGGAATTTTATTTGACAAGTGTAATGAAGTATAACTTGGATGATATCAGAATACCTCTCTGTGAATAACTTGTTGTGTGGGTGCTGAGATACTGCAACACATCATGATTTTATCCTTGAAAAGAGGTGAACCTTAGATGCCCTTCATATTTTTATTTTTACTTTTCTTAATATAATGTGCAATAAGAGTGTTTTTTTCCCTGTCTTACTAACAGCTAGCAGCTTCTAACTGTTTCCGACTTCAAAGTGTTTAGACAAATAAGAGGAGGAACAAATTTAAAGTGAGTTTAGCTTTAGGAATCACTGATTCATACTTACAGATCTTCTACATCACTAAGACCGTCCACCCAGTTTCATCTTTTTCCCTTACATGTTCACACTCAAGCAATGCCAAGTTAATTTGCAATCGTGGTTCGTCCAGTTGTTTTTGTTTTATTCTCCTACCCACTGTCATTGCAAAAATCTTCAGAGTGGTGGGATAAAAAATAAGAAAAACAAACAAACCTGTCTGACCACTTGGAAACTTTTTAGTTGTGAATAAAGCTGCCAATTCTGACACAGCCGGGGAGAAAGACAACTTCAAAATGTGTTATGTCTGACTGGGATGAGAGCCAGATTATTAACAGGATGACTTGTTTTGTGAGAGTAAGTGAAAAATTCAATAGCACCTATGGTTTCAGTCCCTCATCTCAGTTCTGAAGCCAGAAGACTTTGAATTGATATTTGATTACTTATGAATGTATAATAACCAAATAGCAGCACTAAATTGAGAGACATTATCTACACGGTTGACACAAGGCCTCCACTACTGTCCGTTTCTTCAATTTTTTAAATACACTTGAATGACATCCTGCTGATAAAAATAAATACTTTCTGACAAGAGAAGAAATATGACTTGAGGGTGTCAGTGTTGGAATGAATATCATAGAGGTCTTCCATCACAGCTGTTAAATGTGGAATGGCATCGAAAGCTGCACAGCTCAATAAATGGCCATTATAGAGCCTATATTTGTAATCAGGGCATGCCCTCTGCAGTCTCAGAGCTGTGTACCTGTAAGAGGGCAAAATATTTCTAGTATTTGAAGTTTACTGTCTCTAAGTCTGAACTTCCAGCCTGCGGTAGGTTAGTGCTAAAGCGGTGGCCTTCCTAATTCAATTTGCACCTTTGGCGCATTATTTTCACACTGTCCACCTAGTACTTTGTTATTAAGCCATACTTTCTGACTTTTATTTGTGAATTAGTTTCATGTAGGAAAGATATAACTCTACAATTTTTCATTCTGAGTACGCTGCAATGAGCAGAGTGTATATGACCGTATAATGGCATGAGGGGTACTGCAACTCGAAAACGAAATTAAGTAGCAGAATTAGCCTCCTCTTTGCTATCTAGTTTCATTTCGTAAATAATGGCTCCTGATGACAATATTGCCTTTATAGAAACACTTAGAAATTTCTCTCATTCAGCCAGTGGGAAACACTGGGTTCTTTGTGACATGCAACAGTCCTCCGCAGGTTTTACTTGCATCACTTTTTTTCATCTTAAACAACCCTCAAATCTCAAAATTTCTTCACAACCTGTGTTTATTTTTTAAATAACTCCTGCTCCATCTGATTAATTACTTTTTACCCAGTGCCATACCTTTTCCCTCCTGCATGCTTTTGCTTATATTCTGTTGTTTTAATTTTTAATGAAGATTTATTAATTTGTTTTAAAGAAATTGCATTTTATCTTTCATAGAATTTGAAGACTCTTATATGGGATGTGCATTATTAATGGTGCTATCATTGTCATTATTATTAATTCTCCCTGTTTATCTCTGCCATTATACATTTTTTTCATTTAAATCATAAATTTATAAAACATTAAAAATACATGCAATGCATGGAAAAGCTACAGGAAAGCTACATTGCTTCACTTGGAGTTGGCATATCTCTAGGGTCTTCTCCTTTCTGTTTTTGAAGTTACACATGGAATGACACATTGCCTAAATTTAGATCTTATTTACATGGAAACTAACAGTCCAAATATGGAAAATGGAGAGAGTTAGATTTTGTAATCTTACATTGCATGCTGAAATTTCACACAGTTGAGCCTGTAAGCTGTGGTGACCAAAAGATACCCTGCAGAGCGATAATAGATGCTTCCAGTGGGAACCCATTAGAAATGAAAATAGAAATGTAAACAGAAATCTTGCTGACCATTTTTTCTGTTCACTTTCTGCCTCTTAAAATCTAGTATTGCAAAAATATGCAAAGTACAACTTTGTGCTGCATAGCCAGTCCCAGAAGCACACTGAAAGTATCTAGTTCTGAAATTACAATGATGTTTGTACTACAGAGTTTTCTACTCTGTATTTTACATCCTATGTCCTGTAACACAACAATTGCTGGCTGACGTAAAGATAAACCATGTAGTTTAAAGGTAAAAGCTATTCTTATTCATTTATTCCTTCCTGTCCCCACTTGTATTTCCCTAGCTGTGTTGATAGTATCCAGTGCCAGGAGGTTTACAGGTTCATTACTCACTGTGCATGATTGTGGGAAACCTATAGTTAGTTTAAAATTTGAAAAGAAAAGGATAGAGTAACTAAAAAATTCCAAAGCAAATAAAAATGGTCAATCATCTCATGCTTTGCTAACTTCCACTATCCAATTACTGTGCATCGTCCTTTCTGACTTGCCCCACAGGTTTGCAGGTATGTAAGTAATATTTTGATGCTCACTCAGGAAAATCACTCCACAAAAGTCAAATACATCCTAAATATTATTATTAATTTGTTGTGGTGGTTGGTAACATATGTTTGGCAAAGAACAGGAGTAATAAGCTTTGAAGTGTATGTGTGTTTTGAGAGGGGATTTTTCACAGGTGCGGAAGCTGCATGGGTCTCAGATGTTCTTAAAGATCTAAGACAACACAATATCTCTCCAAGCCATTAAAGTTTGAAAAGCAAGTGAACAGATGTTCAGTCTTTTCATTTAATATTTCAGGCAGCTGTGTAACTTTGCCGTGTTGGATTTCTGCTTTTTTTTTTCCCACTTTTTCCTCCCCCCCTAACATTTAAAAACTAAACTGGGTTTAAGGTCAAGGCTGATGGCAGCATGAACTGGTTCTGACAGCTGTTTAAATGTTTGTGACATCTGCCTCCGAAGCTGGGACTCGTGTCTTGCTTCTGCCTGAGCTGCTGCACAACATTTTTGTCATTTCTCCAGGCAGCTTCCTTTGGTGAATGACTTAAGACGTGGGGAGTTGTTGAAAGTTGCTGCATTTCTGCTGTGCTTTCCAAGTGCTTTGTACACGAGGAACCTGGAATGAGCAAGGATGTGAGGTTTATATTTCATCTCGTCGTAAGAAACTGTGAAGAAAACAAAAGCTTTTAAGGGTGTCCCTTACAATGTTGGGACGCGTGTTGCCTATTTTGAAGACCTCCCTCACTGCCTTGGGAGTGATACAGATCACGAATGTCCTTTCTTTCACTCATCTGCAATGGGACCGCTTCCCAAAAGCACCTTCCCATCAGGCCTGCAGCTTGTGCAGACTGTTACGTAAACTCTGGTTAGCCCTTAACGTGGGACTCATCTATTTCTGTATTAAATCCTAACACAAGTCTCAGGACTTCAGTCTGGTCAAAAACTCAATAAGTAAAAAACACGGAAGAATCTAAGAAGTTAGAGAACCTGGTACTCCCTTAAAAACACAACAATAAATGTACACAATGTAGTGCAGAAGAAGGATTTAAAGTATCATAATTTTGTTGTTTAAGCTTGAAATTCATTTCCTATTCTCTTCCCAGTCGTCTCCTACCAACAGCTCATGTAACACCTATATTAAAGGATATTTTTCTTCTGGTATGTTTAACAAGTTGCCCCTTAAGGTTGGGCTTTGCACTGAGCATCAGGCTCTGTGTTACTCTGCACAGAAGCTGCTTAATGCAGCATACGAATTATATTTTGGTGGAAAAATCTTTGACTATCTTTGTATGCATGTCTCTAGTCATGTCTTAACTTGCTGGGACGTGGGAATTTGACCCAGGATAGCAGAGCGAGCTGGTATTATTTGTTGCAGCATCTGGTCATTTCCCATGACAATGACCGTTTACTGTTTTCAACTGCAGGGCAACAAGCAGAGGCATGTCATTTGGAAGGAGAAATCACCCAGAAATACTCCAGAAAGACCCTGTGCAATATGTTGTTATGTTTTCTTTTTCTTTTTCTCTTTTTCTTTTTCTTTTTCTTTTTCTTTTTCTCTTTTTCTTTTTCTTTTTTTTCTTTTTCTCTTTTTCTTTTTCTTTTTCTTTTTCTCTTTTTCTTTTTCTCCTTTTTTTCTTTTTCTTTTTCTTTTTCTTTTTCTTTTTCTTTTTCTTTTTCTTTTTCTTTTTCTTTTTCTTTTTCTT
>JAWLRI010000331.1:2218442-2233744 GCA_034781795.1 Crypturellus tataupa
TTCTTTTTCTTTTTCTTTTTCTTTTTCTTTTTCTTTTTCTTTTTCTTTTTCTTTTTCTTTCTTTTTCTTTTTCTTTTGGGAGTGGGGGTGGCCTGCAAAGCTTTGCAAAATGTGCTATGGTTTAAGTTTTGCTTTCTTAATACAAATATGCATGTCCAAAATCATTGACTTACTTATCATGAACTGGATTGTATCTGGATGTATTTTCTGCACGGTCCCTTGTCTTCAGCACCAGTAAGTCAGTGCCTCACTGGAATTGATGCCTTTGCTGCTGAGCCATCCGTTATTTTCTGGTTGCCTGTAATGTTTCCACATAGTCCTTGTGCTTGTGCTGAAACACTTCACCAGATGACCTTATTCCAGAAGGTAGGCAGTGCAATTTGTTGCTGCCCTGGGGTGTACTGAAAGTGCACAGTTAATATCATTCTTCATCTAATCTGACATGTCAGTATCCATTCTTCCTAGCTGGATTACTTTCTAGCAGACTAGTTTGCTTTGACCATTTGCCATCAGAGCTATAGACCTTCTGAGACTGCTGGATTTCAAGTACATCGGAATTCCACCATTCCTCCCTCTTTTTGCTTGGTGTCCCGCTGAAAGCCCACACTGAATATATTTACTTTGATATAATTCCTTTCTGCCCTAGTCACTGCTTTGAGGAGTTCTGTTGCTGCAAAAGTAAATTTTACCGCTGTGCATGACAAAGATGGTCGACAGATGCACATTTATATGAGGTGCTTCCTGAGGAATTTTAACAGTGTCTCCAAGACTTTGGGGTATTTGTGATGGGTATTTTTGATGCTTCGTGCACTTAGATGTCTATTTTGTATTAAAATCTTAATTGTGTTTGAGTTACACCAGCCTTGATGCTCTCACGGCTGAGAGTCAAAGACCAGGCTTTCTCCACCCTTGTGGAGGTGAGTTTGCTGTCAGAGTTAATTTTTTTTTTTATCAGGAACTACATTACAGCACATTATTCATTAAATTTCATTAAATTCTTAAATTCTTTCATTAAACTTCATTGAATTAATTTATCTGGACTGGGATGCAGTATCTGTTTCCAAAAGCAAGCCTCAGTTCCCATGCTTGGCTCGAATCCTTTGAGCACAAGACCTGGAGCACATCCCGTGGGATTGCTCCTAGCTCACGATGTGACACCCACAAGGAGAGATTAGTCACATCTGAGCTCAGACAGGGATTTGTGGCTTTATCCCTTGGGTGAGCTTGTTGTTTTGAAGACTGATTAAACAGGCTGCGTTTGTGACAGAAGATCTGGGCACACTCGTGACGGAGTCCCCATCCACAGCATGGACCCGGTGTCCTCCATGGGATGCAGGAGGGGGATTTCTCTGCACAGGCTCCCAGGTCCTGCCCACAGGGCTTGACATGTTTCTCCATGCAGGAGCAGGAGGCTCTCTGCTCTGCACCACTTTCTAGTTTTTCTGCCATGTGTTTTATTTGCCTGCAGAGCCCTGAAAAAAGCAAAGCTCTCAGGGTGGCCAGTGTGCTGTCCTTTGTGTTCCTGTTTCTCAGGCACACAGACATCGGTAACAAATTCTGAAGGAGAAACCTATTTTATAGTAATAACAAAATCACAATGTCTCCGTCAGAGACCGCAGCCAGGCAGTGCCCGAGCTGCGGCCGCTCTCCGGAGAGACATCGTGCGCTCGCCAGGGATTAGCCTAAGCACATCTCGGGAGACGGTATCAGCACGAGAAGCTAATCCTCCTCGACCTACAGGCTACACCTCAAAGGATAACCATGTGTCTAATGCTTAAAGCAGGTATAAGCACCTCCTGGATATAAGCTTAGTTGAGATAGGGATGATTTGATGGAGCCAATCTGCATCTAGTTATGTTACCCAGCCCCAAAGTTTCCTTGGGTTGCTATTAACAGGATTGCCAAAAAGCAGGCAGCATCTATAAATAGAGATAAGCGTGTTTGTGGGAATTAAGTCTGCAAAACTGTGCTGGATCTCCTGCTGTTTTTCCCCCAAAATTCAAGTACTCCAGTATATTCGAGGAAAAGCTGACATAGGAGTAGAGACTGGAAAGACAGCACAGACACATGGTCCAACACACACTTGCCTTCTCTCACAGCAGCACTTCAAAAGTTCAAAGTAACAGAGCAAAAAAAAAAAAAAAGAAAAGAAAGAAATGATCTCTGCAATGATAGCGAGAGCCCTCCAACACCAGTTGAGTTACATTACGTATGGATCCAGGGATTTCTGGGTGTAGATAGAGCACGCTACACCCTCTAACAGGCAGGCTGGGTTTTGTAGGACAGCGTGATTGATTAATTTCAACTCAACAGCTTTTCAAATTTTAACATAGTTAGGAGAGCATTTCCCAGAGTCTGGTCTATGTGCTCATGGTCTTAGCACAATTCATGCACTCTGTTTTTCTTATTTTCCTATTTGTAAAAAGCATAAATGAAATGAATTTGATTCTTCCATAACTGTACCATCTGCAAATGCCATAGATGTCATTATTAGAAGATCATCTGAGGAACATTGCCTTCATGGACTAGAGTGAAAGATCTGGAGCCCAGATCTAGGATGTGGCTTACCAGATGCAAAGCTGCAGGAAGCCTGGTCCAAAGCATCCCTGCCCAGACACGTTTCTTCTTCCTCCTGCACAATCCATGTCACCCAACTGCTGTCACTTCCCAAGGTAATCAATGGGAAGACTATTTGTATGGGTGCCACCTGGTGATACCTATTGCACTGCTGCAGGATGGGTTTGGTGCACTTGTAAATTCAATGTATTTATTTTTCTGGTGTTTATCTATCAGTTTTTACTAGAACACACTTTAATCAGTTTCATTTTCAATTAGGTGACATCTTTCAGCTTTTTGCAATTATGTGTTGATCTGCAACTTGTAATTTGATTGTGTATTGTATGTCAAATTATTTTTTATGCTTGTAGCAGATTTTTATCAGAGTACAATCAGGACTATATTAAAATTGTTGTTCAATATGTATAAAAAAGAATCATGCAAAGTTGTTTTTGTTGTTTTTTTCCTAGCCTCAAATAAAAATGAATAAAATGAATCACAGCTAAAGCCTCTGAACTTAACTTAAAGGACTATTTCTTATATATATTCCAATTGTATGACTAGGTCCCCTGAATTGGTGCCATTTTCTTGAAGGCCTCAAAGCAGGACTAAGTTCCACAGTGACGAATCAGGTTCAGGAGAATAATGTCTTTCCAGGAAAATAGTTCAATTTTCCTCAGTTGCAATAATAATAACAGTTTGAGATATAATGCAGAATTGTATGGTGCTGAAAGCCATGACTGAAATCACAAGAAGAATTAAGGGATAGAATTTCTATGCTTCAGTAGCTGGTACTTGCTTTTCTATTCAAAATATATATAAAAGTAACCTCCCCAAAATTTAAGACAGAAACCATTCTGATTTATTTTTCCTCCTTTCTCTTTCAAGACTATATAACAATATAGAAAAAGACTTCTCTTTTTTTTTTTCTACAGCTGTGCTGTAAAGCTGTAGGATATTTGGAAAAGATTTATTTCACTTTCAGCTAATACTGGGCAATAAGTGGAATAATATATTCACAAATATAATTGCTAAATTCAGCAATTTAACTCAAACATGTTTGTACCAGTCTTCTTTTGCTTTTCCATGTACATTGCCTTTTGTTAGGATAAGTGTTTAGGTAACAACTTCTGTTCATATAAATATGGCTGTGTTAGCATATGAATGTAACTTTATAAGCAAAGAAGTACACACGGACTCTCATGTATGTAGGAAGTACTTACCTCCTCTTTTTAGCCTTTTTCAATGCAATTATACAAAAATTAAATGAGTACTAAGTCTGAAACTTGCAATAACTTTATTTGTTCCTTCTGTATTTGTGAGTGTAACAGCTAGAGCTAATACACATATCTAAATGTGATTTGAAAGACTCATTAATTTCCATGGGATTTGGGTCAGGTACTAGCCGAAATATTTCTTATGTCTCAGTGTGACAGAAGACGCACCCTACTACTGCTGGCAAATGACAGAGCAGGCATTTCTGAAGAGCAGAAAAGTCATAAGCCTAGTAGGCTTTAAATTTGCTACCTGAATAATTATAAAAATTAAAACATTTATAGAGAATGTGCAGACAGTTTGGAGCCAGCCTGCTACTTGCAAAAAGACACATAAGGTAAACAAAAATTAATACCAGGACCACACTGAATTCTAGTGGTAGTAACAGGTTAAGTGTTTTTATTTCACAGTTAGAGTTTTCTAGTCTGAGGTCCATTCCTGTCACCTCTAGTTACAAATTTTGAAAAAAAATAGGAGAGATTTTTTGTGGTGCTAAGACATCCGCAAAACAGCAACATCATCCATGTTTTGCAAACAAACAGGTAAAAAAATGATAACTGGTGGTAGGAGAACACAGAGAACCAGGGCAGATTTTCAGATTCCCTTTTAGCCGGAATTTGCTTGTTCTTGTACTAGCTCACATCAGGAGCTGTCCATCCGGAAAACCTTTGAATAGGAAAACTAGCCACACGATTAATGCAGATATTTATTTATTAAGGAGCACCTCAGGCTCTGAAGGAGATGCTTCAGGTTGCATCCTCCTAATTCAAAGACAAACTGGCTGTTATGAAACGTTTGCAAAAGCAGACGATCTACTGAAATCAACAGAGAGAAACCTTGCATTGCAAAGGGAATATCAATGAAAACATGCCCATTTTAAACTACGATGTTGTTTATTAGCATGTAGTCTAATTAAACTCACATACAATAGATGCTTTTTAAATTGAGGAAATTCCCCACCCACAGAATTACCATAATTTTTCACCTCAGAGGTAAACCGAAATGATAAGAAACATTAGGGCTGCTAATGTGCTTAGCTATTTCCTTGCTGAACACCATCAGGAAACCAATAATAATAAAATGAACCGAAAACCATTTACATTGCCAGAAGTCCCTCACTTATTTTGTTCCGGAAAACACAAAATGATGCTGTGCAATAGTTTCCATTCAACTTTATGTCTGTGTTGACAAGGTAAGATACTGTATTTTTTTTTTCTAGTTCACTTACTTATGCTATTTGCTATTAGATATTTCACCCTGGTGATTTGAAATGCATTTGGAGAAACTATTTTCTGTAGATCTGTATGCATATGCTTGCATGGAGGGAAATGCATGTAAATGAGGAAGTATTTGCACTGATTATAGCAATTTAATCAAAAATACAGAGGAGAAGAAGAATTAAACTGCTTCTGACATTGCTTTGAAAGGATTACAGTGTCAAAAGGAAAGGACATAAATTACAGCATGCCTACCTAACTTAGGAAAAGAAAAGCAAGCACATTATTATTGGTAGTTTCTGATTTACACACAGATGCACAGACACATGCGTATACACATACAGATTATACCTTATTTTACAGAGTGAAACCTGCAAAAAAAAAATCCAATAAAATTGTACTATGTGTAAAATTGACTGAAAAGATGAGTTCAGAAATCAAATGGACTGCTTGTGAGATTGTATTTCTGGTACTTTTTACAAGGAAAAAAAAATCAAAATATCTCCCAAAATCAAAATATTTTCCTAAAAAGAAACCTTAATTGTATCTATCTCAGTTATCAGATGATTAAAATTGCTCTTTGTGATCTAGGAATCAGGATAATCTCTTTTTTTAATAGAAAGAGGCATCCAGTTCCATTATTTTATTGACTATTCATATCTCATGAGCATCCACCACAGATATCCTCAGTCTATCTGCCACTATTCTTATTTCACCTCTTTACCCTTGTAGCAAGAACTAAATATCTGAGCCAACATATGTGTCGAGGTTGGGAGTCTAATTTTTTTTTGAGGCCACAGCACATACCAGAGATTTAGTTTTACCCTGTTTAATTAATTAGACTACCTAAGAAATAAAAAATACCTGGGCCCGGAAATTCAGGAGTGTGTTTGGAGTGCATGAGGATTTGTCTTGTGTTCTGCAGCTGAAGACCTTCCTCAAATTTGCTAAACGTACCATGGCAAGACATTTATCTAAGGCCAACAAAGTCCTTATGGGTGACACCTAATACTTAGCTTACTTACTTTCCTAAGGAATCTAATTCTAATGCCTTACAGAAGTGAGTAATCCTTGTATACACATAGGTACTAATAAAATGCATTGTCTGGTAATTTTAATAGTAATTTTAATGGTAATAGTATACGGTACATTCCTCATAGTTCTGAAAAATAAAAAAAGGGATTCACGTTTTTTTTTTTATTTTTATTTTAGGATAATACTAACTGAAATCTCTTATCTAATGAACAAGAAAACCTATTAAAAATCCTCAGATGTCTTTAATAAAGGGATAATATAAACACATCAGTAACGACTGCTTTAAACAAGGCACTCACCCCTGGAAGTCTACAGATGAAATAGCATGGGGAGTGGCCTCTCTTTTAAAGGAGGTTTAGGGTGAATAATACAGAGAAAAATCTGAGCAGAAAAACACCCTGAAGAAAATTGTCAGGATCATTGTTTTCCCTTGCAGTACATCAGAGGATACACTTGAAAGAGAAAAGAAATCGTGATGGCCTCTAATGGCCTTTGTGGGAAAAGGGAATAACTATAGAAATCACAGCGCTAGGAAACACAGCACTCCTTTTCAGCAGTTGAACAGTTTTCAACGTGATAATATCAAGCTCATTTGCAAGCTGAGCATGCAAAAAAAACAACTGGAAAATTTTGCTTAAGAGTATCCATTTCTGTATAGTTACATAGAGTAATAAACTCTTGATCCACCTCCATCCATTTCCCTCCCAAATTGCAAAAATGTACACTGTAAAAAATTTACTTTGACCTTTCTGCTCTTTGGGTGAGGATATATATTTTGCTAAAGACAGACTTGAAAAAAGGAGTCTTTGTGCATTTGTAGAAAGGGATAGAATGAAAAATGTAAATGTCTGTAGCACTGCCACAGATTCATAGGGTGATACTATGCCACCAGCTTTTACTTCTTCTTGTTCTTTAATATTAGAGGTGTAACTATTCATAAGTTTTAAAGGTCAGAAAAGTGGTATACAGGTCACACTTGGGGAGGGAAACTCATCTTCCATTTCTAGCAGGACTTCTTGCCAGTTCAGGGAGTTTGGGCACAAATAATGCAGACTGCTTACAGCAAGGAATGACGAGCCCAAAGTCACCAGCTCTGGGTCATTAATCTGCGTCTATAGTACAGTGCCCACCTAGGAGATTTAGACAAATCATGCACCCATCTCCAGATATTTTGTAAAAAGGTAGCTGTGATATTAAGGCTCATATCATGGTTAAGCATAAAGGGATTTTATTGAACCAAGAATTCCAGCAGTACAGGTGTAATATTAGAGCTGACATATACATTAGCTCTGTGTTATTGATGTTGTGGCTTCTATTTCTTTGCACCGTGAATGTAATGTGAATATCAAATGGAAATTCAGCTGGCATCAAGTTTCCCAAATTGATCACAAGTTAAAAATCTAAATCTTAATTTATTTTCCAAGATTTTTCTGTCTCTATGAATAAGATAGGCTGTTTTTCAGAACGACATTACCTAGGAAGGTGGCCGTGCTGACAATCCTTTCCGAGAGAAAATAAAAGACAATATAATTTTACTCATGCTTTCCAAATATAGGTGGAAATGCCTGTAAATTATATTAACCATCATATTATTAAAATCCATCAGGTTTCCCTAAAATCCTATTTCTATTTCAAATAGAGAAGGTAATAGAGATAAAATAAATTTCTGTCCAAAATTTCTCATACTGATAACTTAGGGGGGAGAATCAGAAACTGACTGTTACTATATATTGTATAAGGATGGAAAATATATCCTACCCTAGCCAGCCAAATACTTAGAATTACAGCATGTCTTCTAACTGCTAGCTGCTAAACAGCTAACAGCTATCATATGGCAATATTGTGAATATTGTGAACACTGAGGACATGTTTGTTTAAGAATTATCTTTTCTCTCCTATGATGAACCCACTACCTGCACCCCACACATGTAACAGGCCTGCTGTCCCCAGCTGCCCAACGTGCATCCTGCAAGGGAGACAAGCAAGCTCCTGAGGTAAGCAAGCTTCATGCTTGTAGATCTCTTCTTTGCCAAAGATTTCTCCGAATACTTCCAAGATTTAAAATAGACTTCATACAGGAGCTATTTCCATGACACTCGTGAGGTCTTTTTTTGTTCAGGCAAGATCAGAACTTCTGAAAATTTTACTGACAGGCAGGAACTACTGTTAAATGTTTAAAATGTAAAAATTCAGCTGCACTTGCATTTTTTTTTCCAATCGTTGCTATTTACCCTTCTATTTTTTGCTGTATTTTCAGAAAATGAAGATTAAATTTTGATCCAAGTTATTTACTTTTCAGCACATATAGACTATATTGTTCATACATGATTGTGTTTCACATTAAATTATGTTCTACAGAAGCACCTAATGTTCAAGCTGTGTTTGAAATAGGTGTATGCTGGACAGGGTGGTATATACCTATGTACATTATTCATTTTTCCCTGTGCTCTTAGAGTAAAAGAACTTTGCTCATAAAACAGAGTTTTATATTCTGATGAAACGAAATGTGTTTGCTTTTGGTATTAGAAAATTTAGAATTCCGTTCTCATCATAATCTGTAATCTGACATGCCTATAAATGCCCCGTCACTTTCTGCATTGCACATTCCTAATCTTTTGTTGATAGCTGTATTGACTTCCATTTACACCGCCTCATTCCGGCTCACCTGTACTGAGTCTGCCTTTGTGCTTGGTTGACCACGCTGAATCAAAACCATTCATTGCCTCGCGCACTTTTATATTCATAAACCATTCACATTTCTTTATTCATATTCTCTGCTTCATGCATTCTTTGTGTATATCACCTCAAGGTATTTTCAGCCTACGTAGCCTGAAAAAACTAAGATCTGATTTAGACATCCTTGGAAACCATATAGTTTAGAGAAATCCATTTTCTGTTTTTATTTTATGTTTTTTTATTTCTATTAAAAAATAGGAAAGTTTCACTGAATTGGGAAAAAAAAAAAAGTGGAAAAATGCTACCGTAGGCTCTGTTATGCTGTTCTTCTCAGGCTGGTTGCTGAAATCCTCGCAATGCAGAGGTCTATTGGCTGGGTTGGTCTACTCAGCGTGTAGAGTACTGCTCAGTGTGACTGGGGATGGCAACCTCTGTGATAGGAGCCTTTTGAGATTTGCAATTGGAAAAAAATACTTTAAGAAAAAGCTACTTCAAGAGTGCCAAGAATATACAGTCTGCTTAGAAACCCTAAATTAGGGCCGGGGGAACAACGCTTGCTTAAAATAGAAACCGTGTCTGCCGAAAGGGAGTATGTTTTGATGCCTGTGGCCAACACTTAAGATGCGCTACAGTACAGAGGAGCTGATTTTCATTTGCACTGAATTTGCTTTACATATTTTTGGTGGTGTAGAGTTGATATGAAACTGCAAGGACAGATTCCCTCTCCCTTCCCCAGCATAGCACCTCACTGGCATTCGCGGGATTATCTGCAATCCACGCGTGACACAAGAATTAGAAACCGTAGGATCTTTCTGCTCATTATTCTGTTTGTTTGCCGGATGTATACTTCACTTACAGTGCAAAAGGAGTATACCGAACAGATGCACTGTGCTATTAATATATGAAATAAAATGTATTTGAGAAAAGATTTATGTGTTTTACAGCTTTGTGTTTTCAATATGAGTACTCTCTCCTATTTATATTAGTTGCACTACAGCCATCCATTTGTCTATAAGTTGTTACTACTTCATGCAGTTGATTTTCTTCTTATACGTCTTTTACGTAGGTGAAATTTATCTCAAATAATATTCTTCTATTATCAGTGTTTATATATAACGAACTGCTGCTATGGCTCTTCAAATGACCACCAGATTATGCCTTTTTTATGGAAATCACAAAAAAAAATACCCTTCAGCCTCTGATGTTATACCTCTCTTATTTTATTTATTTATTTATTTATTTCCCCTAACACTTTATTATTCCTTTTATTTCCTCACAGCACAGGTTTCTTACCTTTAGCAGTCTGGATGAATCTAAAATAAAGCACAAGAGAATAAAAAGCCGTCTTATTCATGGAACTAATTTGCAAGAACAGTAGCTGATTGCTTGAGTTTAAGAGGTGGATATTTTGAGCATTTTCTGTGCTAGAATCAGGCTACCATTAGATATATTGAGAAAAAAATAAATAAAATAAAATAAAATAAAATAAAATAAAATAAAATAAAATAAAATAAAATAAAATAAAATAAAATAAAATAATTGAAGGCCCTACCTGCTTTCCTTTTTTTTCCTATGTATGGTAAAGATTTGCCAGATCTGAAATGTCTTCCTTTCACAAGGCACCAAGACAGATGGTGGCAGGAGGAAATCCTTGCAGAGACAGACAAAGGTTTTCACTAGCAGTGAAATAAAATATTATTTACATGCACAAGACTTTTAAAGGTCTTTTAAAGCCTCTTAAAGTGAAACTGCCAGCTGCCCGGCATCGCAGGTGGGACCAGAGGCAGCATTTGGTGGGTGCTTCAGGAGAGGCAGCCTTAAAGGCACAGAAGATTATGCCAGGCAATCTCTCCCATTCTGGGGGAGAAAGGTCATTTGTCATCCAGCACCTCAACCGCTGCGAATCGGGATGGTTTAACCCATGCTCAGCCCTGATGGTGGCTCTGCTCTGCGCACTCTCAGCACCATGAGCTGGAGCGGCCCTTCCTTCGTCACGCAAAGCCTTGCACTAATCTTGCAGAAGTGGAAAAGGGCTTTTTTATTGTTATTATTTTTGGTTGTGTTTGTCTGATTGCTTGGGGTTTTCCTTCCCCCATCATGCTCACATAATGGGTGGAAACATGAAGGTTTCTCTCCTGTTCTTGATTTCTCATTGGGCTTCAGCACTTCAGTCAGGCGTCGGTTGTCACACAACTTTAACCATTCCCTGAGTAAAAGGGTATAACTGTCTGGGATGAGTAAATTTGTCGATTTGAGTAATAGTTCCTCCCAGAAAAATCTTTTTTTTCTGTATATGTACTTTTATCACCTGCAGCTCTCTCATATGCCAACGTCTGCCCTTTGGCTAATCTCTTTCCTTTCCCCCATGCCAGTAGCTGTTAACACCGAAGCCGCCCGTTGCAGTTTGGGCTGTAAACAGCACGGAAATGGTCAGCGCTGCCAGTGTCAGGAAACCTTAATGCAGTTCCGGGGCTTACAGGGTACGTGCAGATAAATGAGAGGTCATCTTTCCGTGATGTTTCAGTCTGACGGTCCTGAGGCCACACAAGCAGCCTAGACAGTAAAGTACAAAAAGCATTGGAGCAATAGGGAAAAAAGTTTGTTTTCGTAGTTCTGCTTAGTCAAAAGCATATATATTTTCACAATAACTAGTAGCCCCTTTTCGTGGATGCGTCTCCTCCTGATCACTAGTGCTCAGCCTCCTATTAGGATCACAGCTCCATAGCCTGCGCTCTAAAGGGAGAGCAGGCAACTAAAAAAAAAAAAGAAAAAAAAAAAAAAAAGAAAAGGAACCCCTTTCAGTCACCAGCATGAATATATTTTGGTGCTATATGATCAGAACAAATTCCTGGTGCAGTTTCAGTAGGACATTCTTATTTTGGCAGTCCTGCCACACATGTGCATGTCGTGTCAGAGAGGAGAGTTATTAAAAATTAAATCAGCTTTCTTGAAATGAGGCATTCGGGTTAGCCAAGGACATGGAGAACATGAGGACTTCTCCATACTTGCAGCCGTTGACATATATCTAAACCTGCTCTACCCCAGAAACTTTACAGCGCACTAACTGCTAATGTGGATCACAGGCTTGTCGTGGATAAAATCATGCAAATGAACTCAGTAACTTGTAAGTGTTTGTCACTTATAAAGACTAGATGTGGATACACCTGGCCACTCATCACTCAGTAATAGAAGGCATTTGCTATTACGTGGATCATGCAGAAGGACTTTCCTCTAAACCTTTACATAGCTTTATTCTTACATAATTTCCTTTTCCCTTAGGATCAATGGACATTTTTCTTGTGGTGAATATTTTTCAATTTTCCACTAACACAGGGGAGATGATGCACTGATTTTTCATGACAGAAAAATGAATGCTAAACTGGTATACATATCTGATGTGTGTGTGCGTGTGTGTGTGTGTGTATATATATGTATATATATGGTATATGAATAGGTGATCCGGTTTCTTAATTCTCTGAGTATGCTCAACATTAGAGTTTTCAAGCAAAATTTTATTGATATTAATGAATGCATCCTCATCGCATCTCCTATGAGTAGAGAAGTTTGCTGCCTATTTCAAATAAAGGCCTTCCTTAAATATGTTTCTAGCCTCAGAATCATAGCCTCTCTTAACTTCAAAACAATCCTTCCCTCTCCTGTTCCAGATTGCACTATTCAATTCCTCATTACGCTACTTTCCCTCTTTAGTTTGTTTGCCATTTATCTACAATGACTCTCTTCTGAATCTGTTATTTGGAAACACAGCATGCGACAGAACAGGAATAGATATATATGTTTTATTTCTTCAATTATAAGATGTTAAACACTGTATTGATATTATGTTTCTATATACTTTATAGTCTATTTTTAAATTAATTAGGTATTGCCCTAGCAATGCCTCCAAAAGAGATTCCTCTGTGCGCATGTTAGTAAATAAATATTTGATTGCTGATCTATGAGAATTCAACAAGTTAATTCACAGAATACATCAGTTTGAAATCCTTACCTGGCATTAATGAAGTTGCTAGTTATACAGAGGTATAAACTTTTTATATGCACAGGTTAGTTTTTTATATAGAGACATAAATATAGGTGCAAATATTTATGACCTTAATAAGAAGGTATGTATGCATATGAAAAAACCTTTGTATCTCTCTCCATATATATTATAACTAGGTATAGTAGTATATTAAAAATAATACATACGAAAGGATATATTACATACAAAATAGATAATCTATATACATTATATACACTACACACAGACTTAATACATATGTGCATGCATATGTGAAGTCGTACATATTAACATGTCTACCACTTTTTATCCTTGTTAATTAGCACTTAAAGTGAAAGTGTTAATAGATCCTTAGCAAATGGAACATGACAGGCACTGCCATTTGGGGCAATTACACTCTACCTCAGGTGGTGGTGGATGGCACTAAGCCAAATGACTATCATCACACCAGACCTCTAATAATCTCTCTGCAGTGTTTTAGTTAGTGTTTGGTTGCTATTTTGAAATGCAGATGATATCTAAAAGTGAGGAACAGAATTGGTTTTATCCAGTGTACTGGTGACATAGTCATGGCAAGAACATCAACATTAACAAAAAAAGCTCAGATTTCTGTTCAGACCTGTAAGTTTTCTAATGAATTACAACAGTACTAACAGAGGTCGCTGTATTTTTAAAACTTTTCTAAAGTGATACAGTAGATAGGTGGTCTAATAAAGAGATGACCTTGTTTACAGGCCAAGGAGAATTTGGAAGAGCTCTTTCATCAGACCAGAACATCTGCAAACTGAATTTCTTTAAGTCACAGAAAAGAAGCACTGCCCTGCAAATAATAGCACTGCTGCTGTCTTCTGATCCCCCAAGATCACTGCACTCTATATTTATGATGTTCTGCTCTGCCTTCTCCTGTCTGGGTACCCTAATTGCTCAGAGGTGCAATTAGGCTCCTAGGACAGGAACTTATGGTCATATTCTCACGTAGAGATGCAGTCTGTTCCTCCCTCACAACAGAATTTTACTACGTATGTTAAGTCTCTGTAGGTCACTGCAGCTGATGCTCATGACTGAGAAGCCCCTGTATTTTCTTATTTTTTATAAACTTTCTTAGGGAAGTGACTGTATTGTACAATGCAGCCATAGGCCTGTATACAAAGCATATATAAACCCTGACTTGCTCCTAGATAAAATTGTGATTATGTACCAGATCAACAAAGATATCAATCAAAATAGTTATTAAGTGCCAATTACTTTGTTTAGTAATTAACTAATACCTAATGAATTTGCTCATAGCTGTCTCCTCTAGAACCAATTAAATGCTTGAACAGACCTTCCATGTTTAATAAACTAACAAAAATGATTCATTTATAGCAATGCATTTTTGAATAATTACTAGGCAGCTGTTCTTATCTCCAATATTTTTATTAAGCCTCAGCAATCAGTTTTAACAATAATTCAGTATTTAAAATGCATGATCTTGAAAAGTTGGTCCTATTAATTTGTGTTGCTTCTGACTAATTTTCTTTCAGTATACGCTCTCAGTTTGAGGTTTGTCAACACACATGGAATTTAATTTTAGACGCTGCTAATAAGTTACTTAGAACTTGAGTTTCCATTGTTCCAAAGTGTAATTATTTCCTTATCTGTAGAAATATCACCCTAGAGTTAAGTATCAGACAGAAAAATAAGAGTAAGGACTACCCAAGGGTTTACCCGGGCCAGCAGTGGTCGTGAACCACTGACAAGAGAGGAGAGCTCCGAGTAGGTACCCAGAGCCCACCACAAAAGTCCATGGATATTTGTATCCATGACATCCTGCCTTCTGGACTTTCTTCCACCAAGTCCTTGCAATGGCTCCTACCCCCCTCTTTGGAAGAGACAGGAGGTCAACCCCGACCCACGGTATGCTTGTCGCACACAATTCTGCTGATCTCTGCCGTTTTCTCCTCCAGCCTCTGGTTTTCCAGGCTGCAGCCTCCAAGCCTACCCAGCTCTTCAAAGTGTCACTTGGCATAGGTTACCTCACCGAATGTGCAGGCACACTGTATGCATACAGCGTATCTACTTTTGGGTGAAGTGGGAACAATTACATTTTCCTGCCTCTTTTAAGTATTTTGATATGTATGAAAGAATGCTAATCTGCTCTGTTTACACTTCTGAATGCAAAATTATTAGTATTAAGGCTAAAATTTAAAAACAGAGTTTTTATTTCTATCACTTTGACCCATCTTATTAGTCTCCTAATAAAAAAAATTCAATAGAGATTTTATATTATATACTAAATATTATATTGGTTTTAGAAATAATATTTTAGAGATTTTAGCTTGGTAAATATGCCGGTATGCAAAACAGGCAAATACATTAAAAGTACGGATATTTATCAAAGATAAAAGGGTTGGGGGACAAAAGGGGATCTTGGGGCCCATAGGGGCCAATGGTGTCCCCCAAGTGACCCTGGTTGTGGGCATGCGCGGTCGGGGTTTGTACAGGGGGGTCCCAGGCGCCTGGGATGCCCCCTGGGCGACCCCTGC
>JAWLRI010000331.1:2233844-2275267 GCA_034781795.1 Crypturellus tataupa
GTGAAGTCAAGGTAGATGACATCCACCGCTCTCCCCTCATCTATCCAGCTGGTCGTCCCATCATAGAAGGCTATCAGGTTAGTCAAGCATGATTTCCCCTTGGTGAATCTATGCTGACTAGTCTTGAGCACCTTCTTGTCCTCCATGTGCCTGGAGACAATGGCCTGTTTGACCTGTTCCATCACTTTTCTGGGGATGGAGGTGAGGCTCACTGGCCTGTAGTTGCCCAGATCCTCCTTCTTGCCTTTTTTGAAGACTAGTGTGACATTGGCCTCCGGCACCTCCCCCATTCTCCAGAATCTTTCAGGGATGATGGAGAGCTCCTTAGCTATGAAATCATATATAGCTTCTGTAGAGTAAAAATCCCAAAAGATCAGTTTTAAATCAAAATCTGTAGAAATATACACCTAGTCATTTTAGTCATTACTCTTTCATATTAAGTCTCATTCTCTCTGCATGCACCTAATTCTATGCATTCAAGAGTGGACTGCTCAGTTTTGTTTCTGACTGCTGATATGTTCTGTATTTTACTGGGTGTCTTGGAAAATTAGCACTTATGTGCTTGGATACTCAAGACCAACCTTCAAAGGAAACATCAGCTGATGATGCAGCTCAGAGAGAAAAGTTCATTAGCATCCATGTTCATACCAGAAAAACACGTTGCATTTATGTATCTGATATTCCTTTGCAAGGCCAATTTTGTTGTGAACAGTTTAATTTAATAACCCATCTGTAATCACAGCAGTTCCTTTTTCAATTTTATAGTGTGCAGATACTTATAGAAGACTACTCCCTAAAAATACAAATAGCTTCCATGTTCCTTTTAGGCTACAAACTTTGGTACAGTGAGTATTATGGACCAATGAACACAGAAAAAATATTCTGCTTGACCTTTCCACCAGCTCATCCTCAATTGATTTCATCCAACTGAATCAATTTAAATGGTTTTGCATGTGTTTTAAAATAACTCAAAACTCAAAATTGCAGAATACAAAGGTGAGCTGAATTTTAACTGAATTTATTTGGAAAATTTTAGCCTAAAGGGATGGATATAATTCACACAGTGAATATTGTTAGGTCATGATAGGCATAAATTAGGCATGAAAGACAAATTTATGAAGGGGAGAGAGTCTCCCTGGCATCCTTATCGGTTCGTTGCTGGATAATGCAGAAATACAGGAAAGCAGATTTTCCACACCATCAAAACAGGCATTTTATCATGGCATGTGACAGGTCCCACTCCAACTGAAAGCTGAGTATCTGTGAAGAAAGAGTGAGACAAAGAGCCTGGCTGACTGGCAAGGTTTGAGGCCAAATGAAAGACATCCTTTGTGCAGCAATAAATAAGCAAGAACTTTTGGCATAAATTTATCACCTATCATGGAAACTCTGACACACTGCTGAAAAGAAGAGTTCATCTTTACAATATAGTCTGGTTTTGATGTTAGTGTAGTACAATACATGTTAACAACAACTTTGACTAACATATTATAATGCAAACATCTTAGTAATTTCTTGATGCCATATGCCTTACAAAGAGGGACCTCATTAGTATTCTACAAAGAACTTAGAGTAACCAGGAGAGCAGGAAACCCAGGCATTTTAGGTTCGATATCACAGAGAAAAATTCAAATCAAGGCTCATATAGAAAAGTAACTAGAGATGTGACCAAACTGAAGAAAGTAAATTACAATCAAAAACTGGAGGAGGAGGAACTATAAGAAGGGGTTAAACTGTAAAATGGTAGAGCAGTGAACTAGACATCATTGTGATTTAGTATCAATCACCATGGTTGCTGAAAAGGGCAAGAGAGAAGAAAAAAAAGCCAACAAACAGCTAATAAAATAGAGATAGAAGAAAGACAAGCAAGCAAGAAAAATAAACAGCATGGAAAATATAAGGTACTTGAACATAGATTTACAAACAGTAAAGTGAAAAGAAAAGAGAAAAGCTTGCCTGCCATCAGTAGATGATACAGTAAACATTATTGCTGTTTTAGTTTAAGTTATGAGAACTACATTTAAATTTAACATTTACTCTTTTTTTTTTCAGTTGGTATCTAATATCTGACTAAAGATTAAGTCTTGGCAAGAACACCTAACATTCCTCATAAGTGCCACAAATGACTCAAAACAATCATAAATAAATAAATGTTATTTCTGTGGGCAAAGTAACAGGGCTCTGGAAATTAGGGTGGTTTATATTTTCTCTCGCTTGGTATAGTTATGAAAAATATTAGGAAAGCACAGCAATTTGTAATTCTTCAACTTAATAACAGTGACTAAAATGAGGTTGACTATATTTGAACCGTTTACTTACAAAAGTTATGCATTCTTCATTTTATAAGTCAAATAAAATCCTCTACAACTTCCATTTCATTGCAATGTGTTGTAATCTAGTAGCCCCCGATGAGCTACATTATCAGTGACTCTCTCTAGTGATTAACTTCAGAAATTTAATTAAAATGTAATTAATTTTATGCTTTGCTTGTTTAGTAAATCTTTGGCGAAAATAAGTTATTAGCTGAAGCTTGAACATAGCCTTTTTATATATATATCAAAAGCTACTAAATCTTTTATAAACTGGGAACTATGCTCTGACAGTAATCAGTAGGAGGCCTATGAACAATCACCATGTCTATGCGACAGATAAGATAAAGTATCTGATTGAGTCAATCATGGAATGATTAAAGCTGTCAAATTAGAAAATGATTTGCTATATACATATTTGATATATACATATTTGTGCGTACTCTGATCTGTAAAAAGTTTTTCATTTATCTTTTTATTTCTGAGTATAAGAGGACTACCGTCGGATGACATTCTGGCCATAGGTTGTCTCTTTTCCAACACAAACTGAAGTCTTCATGTTCTGGCAAGTTTCCAGGTTAAGTAATTATCTTGTGCCAAACTGATAAGGTGATAAGGTGAATACACAAGTAAAGTGGCTAATGTTGAAGACACCTTGAGATATTTTGGATAACTGAATGGAGGCTGAATAGTTTTCAAAACGCATTTGTGTTAGCCATATACGTGAATATACGTACATACTCGCATAGGTACATACTTACATTCTTCCTACTTATCTTGAAGCACTTGAAGTTCTTTCAGTTCCTCTACAGGGTAGAAAACAGGCACTTCCAAAGTTCAATCCCTATAAAATCTGAGTAACACTGTGGAGGTCTCCAACCTCTTATAGAGACAGATTTAAGTAGTTATGCATTTAACGTGGATGTCTTCCTTTCCAAAGATTAGTCAAAATGAGTCCAGGTTAATGATTTTAAGGCATGAGTATGACAGAGTCATTTCTGTTAGGCTGTTGGCTTTAGGCTTTCTGACATCATGGTAAAAAATCAGACAAATTTATGATTAAAGCAACAAATTTACCATTCTGCTGAGCTGCAGTGATCAAGCACAGGACTGACAAAAGGCACCTCTGATCCTAAATATCGCAAAATCTGAAATATGTTGTCTGCTTACCTTTTAATGTCTTGTCTTGATCCTCTCTCTTCCTTTTCCACTCACCTGTTTTTGTCTTCCCCCATAGACCTCGATCCATTGCTTTACAGCTTAATTGATTGTTCTGACAGTTTCCATCTTAGTAAGCCCCCTTTTTGTAACAGCCCTCCCCGTCCCCTTCATTAGTTCTGTTTCTCTCTGTGTTGTTTGGTTTTCCTCCTCCACTTAATTTATTTTTGTGGTCATGAGTCTTTGCAGGTTGTGTACTGTTACAACTTCCAGATAAGTCAAGAGCAAATATCAGTGCATCAACTGCTTTGCAGGGACACCCCCAAGCAGCTTCTTTCTCTGTCCTACATGTAAAGCAGCTTTTTTTCTTTTGTCTAAAAGACATGCTAACAATGCAGTCAAAAGCAAATGCATAGCAAGATTTATCCACATTTCCTGCAGGTAAAATAAAATGCAACCCTGTCTCAATATCTAGCATGGATCATCAAGTAAAAGAGATTATGCTTTTTCTTATTTACTGCTACCACCTGGATACACACTGCACTTAAACCACAAGAAGAGACTCTCCCTGGAGAGTTGCCTCAGCACGCTTGCTCACATGCTATAAGCTTACACAAGAGCTTCCTCCGTGGCATGAGGTATGAATATCCTTGAAAGAATTCCAGTAAAGTACAGCCACAATGATCAATGTGTGGCTCTCAAATAACCAAACACTGTATCATATCCCATTTTTACTGGCATATCTCAACGATCCGTATTTCTGGAATGGCTATAACAGCTCTAGGATTTAGGAGGTGAGAGGGAGAAATATTACAAATAAGTTTCAGCTGAAACTGAGAGCAGGCTCAACTGTGCATAATTCTCTCAAGTACAGTTTGATTTGACAGGTTGCTGCCAATATCTTTAATAAACAGCACTTAACTTCACTCAAAGTGATTCCAAATGGCACCTTGTTAAAAAGGGGCCTCAGGAACAGGTTCCTGGAAATCCAGAAACTGCAGACAGAGCAGGACTGGCATTGCTGAAAAGAGGCATGCAGGGCTGCCAGCCCCTTCCTGCACCTCATCCTCCAGCTGCCCGGCCATCTACTCCAGTATCTGCTTTCCACCATTTCCTTTCCAGCCTCTTTATCATCCCAATCACTCTTCCCATCTGTTACTAACTATAAGAATCTCTGCAGCAAATACACAGATTATTTTTCAGAAAATAGCCTAACTATTGTCTGGATTTTCTGCTGCACTTAATTGTATTTCCACTAGATAAAGCGGCCTTACAAAGACAGATTGCATCAACCTTTCTTTTCATCTTAGGTTTGTTTTTTTTTTGGCCAAGTGCTGGATTCAAGCTTTCAGTGGATGAATGGAAGCTGAGTGAATTGCTATTACATGGCTAAACTGCCATCAATGGCAAACAATTGAGACCATTTGTATCTTAATCAGTAACATTGCTTAATTCCCTAGAATACATTTTTTTTTAAGGATTTTGTATTGTGGAAAACTATAAACTCTACATTCCAGTCACCTGCTCAACTCTCCAAACTCTAAAGAAACAAACACTTATATCTGTTTAACTTTTTATTAGTAGATTTCCAGCCTCTGCTATAGCGGAATGAACCTGAAAACTTTACCGACACAGAACACCTTATTAAGCTGGGAAATTACAGAAGAAACTATAGTCATAGACATCTACAATGAGTATACAGGAACATCATATTCAAAACAGTAAAGGCAGAAGACAGGGCCTTCTTTCTAGTGAATCTCTGATATAAGTAATAAAGACTGTCTTCACTAATTGAGAGTACTAGAAATGTAATAAAATATTCCTTTAATCCTTGTTCTACTTATTCCTGCTTTCATTATGCAGCCTAAATATTCCTTTTCATCATTTCAATCAATTGGCACAACTTTTATTAGACTGATAAGGATTCCTAAGAATACTTACATAAAATTTCATTAAATATTTCAGATAACAGGCTCAGGTTTAGTAAATGACTACTGAAAGAACACCACAATTGTATGTTAATGCTGTTTAAAAATCAAATTAGTTAACTCCACAACTTGCTTAGAAATCAAGTTAGTTATGTGCTGGGATTCTTTGAAATGGTTATTTTGAAACTTCACCTTAGTTTAACTATAATAATCAACAATAATTTTCATTAAAATTTGGCAGTTATTGTTACTGTACCGGTATGACAACAAATATTTCTAGAAGATTAGGCATGGTACATAACAGTTTCAGGAAAGACCATAATTTTAGTGCATTTTTTAAATGACATAGGTCAGGATCTATTTTACTTTTGTCTGATTTGGCTATTTCTCATAATATCCTGAGCTGACAAGACATTGAAACACTTGCCTAGCCGTCTGATTGAAATCAGTGGTCAAATGCTTAAAATTATGAACACGGTGAAGTGTCTTACTCCGCCACGGCAAGAGTGATTATGATTATTAGATTGTCATATAAAAATAAGGAATCAACTTCGAGTAAAATCTTTAAACCAAGGCTAGACAAATACCAGAAGATTGGTCAAATCTCCTCTCAGCCTTCTTTTCTCCAGACTATCTGAAAGACTGGTCATTGGTCTGGACCCCTTTGATCCCAGCAAGGTTTGGAGTGCTGCTGCCCATGCTGCAGCACCTAGTTTAGCTTTCTCAGAAAATAACTGAGCTGACACTGGCCTCTTCAGAAAAAGCTAACACATACGAAGTGAAGATGAGTGGGGGAGTCATTTCAAAATGATACCACTGGTCAATACCAACATGTAGATGAGGTCTGTGGTCAGTCACAATTTTCCTAGGATGGGATAAATTACTTTCCTGTGATGTCTGTTAATGTCTTTTGGATATTGAGGAAAAAAAACCCCTTACTTTAAACTAGAAAAATGTCCAAGTCATGTAGGAAGATCTCACACAGTGTAGCGGGAACTTTATTTGGCCTAACAGGAGACTCATACTCCATAATGCTGAATATTTTATAAAGCTTGATCAAGTCAATGGAAATATTTCTAATGACTTCAGTCAACCAAACATCAGCACTAGTATAAAATTCATTCAGTTCATTTTTATGTTCTATCATAGAATGTTTCTCAATGCATAGCACTGCAATCACACCACAGCTTTGGAAGGTTCTGTTATTCTCTGGACATTATCCTTACCTCCTACTATTAAAAAAAAAATTAAGAATGAGAAATGCTGTTTTCTGTAATATGGAGTCCCAGTCAGACAATTTAACTTACGTAATACACTTCTACTGAATATCTATTGACAATTTTACTGCTTTGTATACCTTTTAAAATATTTCAATTTATATGATTGAACTGTCCTATAACTGCTAAGTCTATTGAGGACTAACTTCTTCATAATATTTAACTTTGCTTCAGGTTATATCATGTCAACTGAGAGTTTTTTTTTTTTTTTTTTTTTTTTTTTAAAATTGTCTGTGGTCTAATTACATCTTCTTGATACTCTGGTAAATCTTCTAGAGCTTAATCAATTGAAGCTATCATCTCATCCACTGCAGTAATTTGGGCACTAATGAAAATTTTAAACCTCAATTTAAAGCACTACCTTACTTTTCATTTATTTTTAGTGGCTAATATATAACAATTTTTATAGAATGATTAATTATAACCTGATTCATTTTCTGATTTTAATCAAACTTTCACAGTTTTGTTTCTGATAATATTTTACTGAAACATTCTCACATGGCTAAATGAAATATTCCAAGCCACAGAAGTTTCTTAGGCAAAATATTTCTCCATTTTCAGTGCAACTTACTCAGTCGCATGGCAACTAGTTCTGTGTGCACTGGTTCTGAGTATCAACTGAAAACAAATTCTTTGTTCAAGGAATCTGTTCTTAAAGATAGTTGAGGATGGCTGCACAATAGCATGAAAAAAATAATAAAAGTTTGTGTTATGTCTGCATTAGCTATTCTTACCAATGAGATCATTTTTGTCCAGTAGTCAAAAATTAGCATCTAGACTGTTTTTATGGTGCCTACAGCATATATCTAAGCCAGTTCTAATGAGCTAGCTGGCACAGAGGCATGAGCCATGACTATACAAAATCCAGCAAGTGATCTAGATAGTAACGGATTTATTCAGTGTTTTTTTTTTTTATCTATGACAATACAGTTCAGTATCCTTGAGGACTACGTGAGGTTTTTAACAACAATCAGATCATTACTATTTTTCGATCATTCTTGTTTTTTCTTATATATGTTTATACTAAGGAAAACTTAATTTTCATGTCATAGTAGAAAAATCATCATTTCCATTCAGAATTGCATTCAAAAATGAGGTAAACGCAAAAAGACATGAATGAGAAGCATTCAACAATGTGATTGACAATAATTAAATATTTTCTAAAATACTATATGAAATGAACTTTATAAAATAAGAGTTTGTTTTTTGTTGTTAATATACCTGGAACTATTTTAACTTTTTGGAGCTCATGTATTTGATCATTTTATATTTTCTATATCAATGATAACCTTTTCTCCCTCAGGTTAGTATTACCACATGTGATAAGTAGAACATTTAAGTGTATGTTAACTAATGTTAAGTTAATGTTAAGTTCATTTTAATATTTAAACTAATGAATTTTCCAGCATTTGGGCCTTTTTTAGAAGTTGCAAGGTGAATATCAGTCTCTGAGATGATTTTTCTGTTGATTCCTTTAAGATGTGGAGTCTACAATTCATATAATTCAGAATCTTTAGTGGTGACTCTAGACTAGATATTATGTATTGATTGATTCAGGTGTGATGAAAAGATGTGTGCAAGACATAATTGAGGCTATAAAATCTTAGTGTCAGAGGGATTTTAAACAGACTCAAGAAGTGTTTATGATCAGAGTTTTTAATGTAACAAAAAGTGCAACATATAGGTGCTACACAGAAAAGTAAGCACAAGCACTGATACCTGCAGGTGCAACCTCAATATCTCAATCTGAAAATTAAAAAAAAAAAAAAAAAAGTGCACATTCTCACAGGAATTATATTTTATGTTAGGAAATGAGAAATTCATTTGCACACTCTTGCCCTGTGGTGTGGCTATTCACAGAAATGTGATTCCATATGTGGAGTACTGAATGTTGTGAGGGACGTCTAGAGCTATAGTCACTACCCGGTATCGAATTGGCCTGATGGCAGCACTTCCTTCAGCTAATCCCTGGTTCTGCCCGACGGCTCAACTAGCTTTAAAAGCGTAACATTGAGCTGTCTGCATGGTGTTTTCTACTGGAAGAAACTTCTGCTTCCTTTTCACCCTACCTCTCATTATGATTTTCTTTAGACTGTACACACTGAAAAGAGTCTAACTGTCTTTTTTATTTTAAGCAGTACAAACAATTACTATAGAAGATTTTTGTTTGTCTTTGTTTCCCTGAAAAAACATGGCCTATAAAGGATTGAAATTCATGTTTCCTTACACCTCGTCTTTTCTTATTCATCAGAAATTATTTTGCTCTAACAAACACCAAAATTGATCAGTACTTTTGCAATTTTATTTTAATTGAGGAAGAAATTAACACTCAGATCTAGTGTGTGACTGACTTTTAATGTTGTGACAATAAGAAATAAGAACTAAAATAGTGATGATCCAGCCTCACATCTGAAATAAAAAGATTTACATTTGTTGAATATGTATTAATGAATAATCTAAAAACCTGGTCTTGAATGCTAAGAAAGATGGTATAACCTTGCTGTTTTATAAATGTTTTTGATTACAATCAAGAAAATCTTTTGAGTTACTTATTTTTATGGAACTTTTTAATGGGTTAATGGGATAATACTGTTTATTTGTATTGTAATTGAGACTGAATATTAATTCTGAATAATAATTAGGACCATATATTAAAATCACTAAAAACCTTTCCCTTCCTTTATATTTCTACTCTAATTAAGCATGAGGAGTTGTGTTGTGAAAAATAATGAAATTAATTAATTATAATTATAAAGTTAGAAAATTATCGATAGAATTCAAGTTATATGAATCAGTACACGTATGTTTTCTGAAATCAAACAAAAACTCATGCCTTAAAGTAGCCACTTTTCTAAGTATAAAAATATGTACAGGTGAGAAAGTACGGCAGTAGTACAACTAGGAGAAAAGATGGGTAAATAGGATTTCTCCTCTGCTATATTTTGCATGCTCACTTTTCACTTTTCGTTTTAGGAGACCAAAAGATGAATTAATTAATTTCTAGTATGTCCCTCTCATGCATACATTTTCTAGAGTTTCAGCTGGCACCATTCTAGTTCTTACACGCTGTATATTATTTTATATAGATATTTCATTGATTTTTATAAATTTTTATATAAAGAAGAAAACCTTCTCATGTGTCATTGTATTAGACAAGAAGTTTTTAATTGCAATAATATGTAGATCATTAGTTTATACAGATATTTTTTCAACATAGTTACCTCAGTGTTGCCTGTCATTACCCATATGCTCTCATTGTTTTTTTTCAGCTTCAGTATTTGATTGTCATCTTGCGCAGCTTCTGTACCCTGTCAGATGATTCTAAAATGTATTCCTCAAACACTTTAAACTATAAGAAAGAACTGATCTTCTGTTACAAATCTCCATACAATTTTGTTATCTATTATTCCCGCCCTGCCAGCTATGGCTTGGCCTCAGGAGCCTTCTGCACTCTATAGCTGCATTGAAAATGTCAACACTCTGTGGAATATATTAAGCACATCAAATATAAACTATCCCAAATAGCTCTATCTAGGAGATCATGCATTAAAATTGATATTTTTGTTGACTGATTAATTGACACTTCTTTATTTTGGATGTTCACTATTTCAGCGAATAAAGGTTGGCATTTAGGAGCAATAGCCATAGGGTTAGTATATGTTGCTCGCTTTCTGAAAATAAAGCATACAATGGGCTATCAAAACAAATCATTTTCAAGATTAACAACAATTCAGAAGTAGCAGGTTTAGCATGATCAATGGTGAGTTAGAAACACAGGTCAATCTTGGGAAATCACTATTCCTTTGACAAAACAAGAATTGTCCTATGGACCTTTGCAGCTAGGCTTGATATTAACAATCTGACACATTTTTCCACAAGCTTCTGAAATCGGATAAACTGCGGAAGTATCATTTATTGTACAAAAGAAGTGGCGAAGTTACTGAAGTGTAACTTAAAATGTATTATTTGAACTGTAAATCATAACCCCGACTAACATTCCATTATCTTTATCGTCTCTTTTTTTTGTAAATATGCATCATTCAGTAGTTCAGTATCAGCTGAAAGATGAGTTAAATAAACTGCTGGAAAATTAGGAGGAAGTAAGTCAGAGTTGGCAGCAATTATTTTTGAAATTTCGCTCTTATTGCCTCTTCATAAGGAGTCCAATTTTCAGAGGTCTTTCACTTGCATTCTATGAGAGATGCATGTCTGCAGAAGTCCAAACATTCAAAGCTTTTAATCAAAGGCATGATCACAAAGCACCTATAGAAAAACAAACTGAGTAAACATATTCACGAGAGCCCAATAAATCTGCTAGAATGTTGTAAGAGGATAAGCGGTGGATACTGTCTGTTTTCTTTTCAATTGCATTCTGCAGAGTGTTATCATGAGAGACATTTTGCAAAGGTATCATGGAAGGCACTATTTAAGCTTATTAGAAAGTAAATAAGAGCAGGAAGGCAGATTGTAAAAGGTCAGAACAGTTAATGAAAGATTGTATAACTGTGACTAGAACTGTAGCTGATATTATTCTCCCGTCTTTGGATGAAACAAGTAACAGCAAAAAAGCAAATAAAGAAAGGAGGATATAACTTGTTCTTGGCATAGCAATAATTATGTTAGAGTGTTAGATTTGTGCCCTCGTGAGTAAATGCCTGGTCCAGCATAACTTATTATGTTCATTAACAATCTTGAGGATACAGCATAGACCATTCAATAATGCTATTTGTTATTGATAAAAGACACAAGATAGCACTAAATTGGTTGGTGAATGGAGGCTGAAATAACGCATGATTTTGAATAGTTTAAAAAAAGGACAATTCAAATACATATGATTTGATGAATCATAGAATCACAGAATCATTATGGTTGGAAAAGACCTTGAAGACCATCAAGTCCAACTATAAGCCCTTCAACATTGTGCCTGCTAAACTATGTCCCTAAGCACCTCATCTACACGTTTCTTGAACACTGCCAGAGATGGTAACTCCACCAATTCCCTGGGCAGCTGTTCCAATGCTTCAGCACTCTTTCTGTGTAGAAATTCTTCCTAATGTCTAACCTGAACCTTCCGTGGAGCAATTTGAGGCCATTTCCTCTTATTCTCGTGGTAGTTATTCCGGAGATCAACCCCCACCTCACTACAAGCTCCTTTCAGGTACTTGTAGAGAGTGATAAAGTCTCTCCTGTGTTTCCTCCAGATTAAATAACCACAGCTCCCTCAGCCATAAGGCTGGTGCTCCAGCCCCTTCACCAGCTTCATTGCCCTTCTCTGGACACACTTCAGCACCTCAATGTCTTTTTTGTAGTGAGGACACTATGAACTGAACACAGTATTCAAGATGTGGTCTCATTAGTACTGAGTACAGGGGAACAAACACTTCCCTGGTCCTGCTGGTTACACTGTTCCTGGTATAACCCAGGAGGCCATTGGCTTCTTGGCCACCTAAGGACACTGCTGGCTCATTTTCAGTCAGCTGTTGACTAATACCCGCCCCCAGATCACTTTTTGTCACACAACTCTCCAGCCACTCTGCTTCACGCCTGTAGTGCTGCATGGGGTTGTTGTGACTAAAGTGCAGGGCCCAACACTTGGCTTTATTGAACCCTATACAGTTGGTTTCAGTCCATCGATCCAGCTTGCCCAGATCCCTCTGAAAAGTCTTCCTACCCTGAAGCAGATCAACTCTTCCTCCCAGCTTGGTGTCATCTGCAAATTTGCTGAACATGTACTCAATCCCCTCATCCAGATCATTGATAAAGATATTAAAGAGGACTGGCCCCAACACTTACCCCTGAGGTCACACTGCTTGTGACTGATCACCAGCTGGATATAACTCCATATGACTCCATCTACCACTCTCTGGGCCAAGCCATCCAGCCAATTTTTCACCAAGGGAAGAGTATACCTACCTAAGCCATGAAGGCAAAGATAGAGTGTTTCATGTGACAAAAATAAGTATGGTCTGTTCAGAAACCAGAATATTATATGCTACTGATCCCTTTGATAAAATGTATTCCATATAGGATTTCCCAGATTGATAATACATGATATCTCTCTAAAAAAAAGAAAAAACAAAACAAACGAAAAAAACATTTTTTTTTTTACTTTTTTTCCATAAAACCACAATACCTAGAGGTAATCCTACTTGTGAACCTGAATTCATATTTACAAGCATATTAGAATACAGACTGAACATGAAAAATCACTTCTTTCAGTTTCTGATCTGAACCATGGCAATAGAATTGTAATAAAGTGGTTCTGAATTGAAAGTATTTGCTCCAAGCTTTGCTGCATAAATATGAAGAGATTTACATTGATTGTTTTGATTTATCCTACAACTTCATGTTTCTGTGGTAATACAAACTGACTTTGTGATTGCCCATAATGCAATTGAGTCCACAGAATTTAAACTTCTTAATTTATAGAATGCCTTTTTATACATAGAATGTGTATTTACTATCAAAGACCCCCACTAGATCTGCTTTACAGTTATCTATCTTTTTCTGTATTTCAGTGTCAACTGAAAATTGTTTTGCTATTACTTGTGAATATGTGCATCCATGATAACATGGTTTGCAAAACGTGTCTCAGAAACAAAATGATAAGGCAGATATACCATGAGGAAAATATGTTGTAAGAAAGTTCATTAGTGTTCTTCTAATTCATGCTTATATTAATAAATCATTATTGGAGTATACCAGTTTACTTTAGAGTTCTCACTATGCTGTTTGGTCCCATATTCATTAAAATATGACTGCATTGCTTCATTAATATAGTTGTGTATGTGTGTGATTTTGTCCTTATTGACAAGCTTTTGTCAGTGGAAAACAAAATGGAAAATTCAGATCACTCAGAGGTTTAAATCTGAAGATTAAGAATTCATATATCAATGATTTCTATACAACACGGAGCAAATGTCAAAGTCTTTCCTCATACCTAGGCGACAGGTAACTTTTGAGATGGAGGTATGTTTTGACATTATAATGAGCTTATAATGAGCAAAGTTCAAGCAAAGTTCAACTAGAGTGATTTGCCACCCTTGCTGGCTCAACACTGGACATTTTATCCTACATCGGACAGCTACTGGGTGGTTTATCAGCAACACAGCACAGGGAGTACGACAGAGTTTGACCACAGTGTCTTCACTCCGTTCCACCCTCTGTTACTCCTCTTGGTAGGTGAATGGAGAGCAGACTGTGTTATTGAGGGGAGGAACACAGCCCATGCGTACAAACCATCCTAGAAGTGGCAACTTCCAGGCAAGCTTCTGTAATGTCCATGCTTCAGTTAGGCCCTAGTTTTTCTCCAAGTTTCTCCTTTTCAAGCAGCTCTTCCACACCCACAGGTTTAAATTTGAGGATTCAGAATTCAAATATCAATGATTTCTATACAGCCATAAGCAAATGTCAGTGTCTTTCCTTGTGCAGAGTCAGGAAAAGGACCTTTCAGAACTAAATGCATTATGAAACAGCCTAGTGCAAGTATTCCTAGTAAGCATGTTTATAACCCTAAAGCAAAGCATGGGAATGGAAAACACCTTATGTACTTTGAAAAATAAGTCTTGTACCATCAAAACCACCGAAAGTAGTAATCATCCTTTAAAGACCGCAATCCTTATCAATTCACTTTGAATAAGTTAAAACATTCTGTCCAAAAGTGTATTCAAACACCATGACAAAAATATCCCAAAACATGCAACACTGAACTTTTAGATGCACTTTCTCACTGTTTCTCTTATGGAACAGTGCAGTGTTTAGACAATGCAAAATCTGATTCAGAAAAGCTCCAAAATGCATAATATCCCCTTCCCCTTCATTCTCTTTTCTCCTTTTCTCTTACAAAATGATTTATTTAGCAATGTGTATTACTGCTCCATTATCAGTTCTTGGCATGCGGAATCTCTTTAAATACCAATGTTCAATAATTCTTTGTTTGGTGAACCAATTTTCATTGGTAGAAAATGCATTTAAATACCAAGAAAATGTTATCACCTGTGAAAGATCAACATTTTTGGAATTTATGGAGGACAACACTAAGTTACCACCTTTTCAAATACATGTTTCACAATTACACACCCAGACCTATGAAGACCTGGGCCTTCATTCAAGTAGAAAATCATCTGGAGTACATCTACTTTCTAATTTACTGAGAAATGAGCAGATATGTACTCATAAAGAAACAAGTCCTCCACATGAAGTAGAACTACAAATGCAGAGAGAAGATCAACAAACTATCATATAACACTTTAATTTTTCAAACTTCTCAGAGCAGAGATGTGCTTCAACCTAGTCTCTTTTTTCACTGTTGGTTTTAGACATCTTTCCCCCATCTGATTCTGAATAAAATCAGTTTAATTTGCAGGGTAACTCCCAAGAAAAGAATAACTCAGGATTTAAACAAACAAGATACAGATTTTGTGAAAGGAGAGCTAACTGGTGAAGTGAAGATTATAATCCACAAGTAGTAGGTCTTTATGTCTTTATTATCATCTATAGAGCAAAGGAGAAAGAGTGATTCTAAAACCAGCCTCTGCCCTTAATTCTGTGTTAGTGCAATCTCCATTCTGCAGCGTAGTGGTTAGCATCACTGGGAGCAAAGGTGTTTTCCCCTACCAGACAACTATATATTTGGAAAGGCAGCTGTAAAATGCGCAAGTCTTAATTAAGAAAGTGCATTTGGGTATAGCTGAACTGCTGAGGAGCAGGACAGCTCTCTTCCTGGAATGAGTAGCTTCTCTAAGTGCCAGGTTGGAGGCCAGTGCTGCCTCCGGCCTGTCCTTGAGCTGCATAAAGCCGTGCAAGAGACTCACTGCTTGGGAGAACAGAGCATCTCTGCGCTGTGACTTAGTGAGTGGGACCTGCTTAGCCTGGAGAAGCAAAGACTGAGGGGGGATCTAATCAACATGTACAAGTACCTGAGGGGTGAATGTAGGGAGGATGAGGCCAAGTTCTTCTCAGTGGTGGCCAGTGCCAGGACAAGGGGTAATGGGTACAAGTTGAAACACAGGGAGTTCCACCTCCATGTGAGGAAGAACTTCTTTCCTGTGAGGGTGACAGAGCCCTGGCACAGGCTGCCCAGAGGGGCTGTGGAGTCTCCTTCTCTGGAGATCTTCCAAACTCGCCTGGATGCCACCCTGTGATCCGTGCTCTGGGTGTCCCTGCTGGAGCAGGGGGTTGGACTAGATGATCCCTAGAGGTCCCTTCCAACTTTCAGCATTCTGGGATACTGTGGTTCTCAAATGTGAGTTTAAGAGAGACCTCTCTGCATCAGAGTACACCATGGAAGGCCAGCAGGAGCAAGCTCCTTCAGCAGTGGATGTACCTCTATAGAAGGACATTCTACTGCTCCACACAACGCATAGTGAGAGCAACATCCTCTATCTTCCAAACCTAGCAACTTTGCTTTTACAACCTAAAGTAAATAAATGCTTCTGATTCTTCCCAGAAGGCAAGGTAATTGAGTGGAAATCAGCATTAACTGCAACAGTTCACGTGCTGACGTTTGAGTTTGGCAGATATGCTCTGAGAATGTCTCCCTAGGTTAAATATATACACATAATTGGTTAATGTTTAAAGAAGTATCAGATTCTTGGCATGCCTGTAAGCACATTTTGAGATACTTAACGGTATTATAGAAAATCTGGACATCCACTCATTGGGCACCTCCACATCCCTGGCAAGAAACACACAGGAGTTGCAGCTATATGCTTTGTACTTAGAGGTGTCTCACGCATTGTTTATCTGTCTACCTCATAAGCACATAACTATGAATGTGGAATATTTCTCCTCTTGCGGAATAGGTCTCCATATGTAAACAAAATTTACCAGTGTAAAGAAATCATAAAAGGTTGTTCCTTGGGTGACTTCTTCCACTACTTGAGAATTCTAACCAAAATATTTAAAAGAAGCTGATGACTCCCGCAATGTTATGGTTACCTAATCTTATGCTTTACATATTGGTGTTGAATAAGGAGATCTGTGGAATAAGGCTCATGACAAATTTAATGGTTCAGACTTTCCACTCCATACTTTCATCCGGCTCTGCTTTGTGTACAGCTGAGCATTTTTTAGCCTATGCCTGTTGGCCATATAGACAGTATATTTAACAGTTGTTGTTGTTGTTGTTTTTCCCATTAATCTCTCAATAATCCAGACAAATGTAGTTCCCTGCCTCTCTCAGTTTCTTGACCTGCTAAAGGTTTTCTTCTTATAGAGAAGAATTAAATTTTAGTTCCAAGGAATCCAGCTCCTAAAGAAAGGCTAAAGAAAGACATCGAGTCTATTGATAGTTGTTGTATGACTGAGTCCTTTACAAGGTTCAGATGGTAAATATTTAACTATACCTTTTTGTTGGCTTACTTTCTGCCTTTAACAAAATTTCACAGAATGATAAGGCTGTTACTAGGCTGCACCATCTTTTCCTTTTAAATTTCAGGATACTGGCTACTACTTATTAAAAGTTCATGTTAAATCTCTTCAATTTACCTCTCATAAAAACTCCTGTTACGAGGCTGTACCATCTTTTCCTTTTCAATTTGAGAATACCAGCTACTACTTATTAAAAGTTCATGTTAAATCTCTTCAATTTACTTCTCATAAAAACTCCTGTTCTCTCTAAAAGTACTAGATTTTTTTTAATTATCTTTTTTTCTACAAATACTTTTAGTAATTATTTTTCTCCTGCTTAGCTAGAAACACAGGCCTCACTATTTTTTTTTTTTATATGCTCTATGTAATCACATGATTGGACATTATGTTCTACTCTCAGTCAAATAAAATAAAAATTCTCTCAAGATAGAAATGATATGCAATTTAAACATTAAGGGCAATTCCTAAGGAGAATTTATGCAAAATGACATTTCTGACACAAGTTTTCATTAGAAATAGACTTTGAGCCACCAAGTGTGTCTAGTAACAGCTATTTTATTTCTAACTTGCTTTTCTAAATAAGCCTGTTTGGAGTCCAGAAAACAGATATATTATACCTTCTGTATGAGAGGAGTCTTATTACCTACTCAGAAACATCTTAAGTTGCTCAAATACCCTGGGTTTCATTATAATTATGGCTTCTGATTGTGGTTTAAAAAGGATAAAAGGCATTATGCAAAACTTCTGGAGACAGAAGAAAAGATAAAAGGGAATCTAGGATTGCACTTGGATTGCATGTTTCTTATCAGGAAAAGGAATTTTTTTTAAGTATCTTTGTTAATTGGAACAAAAAACAACAAAAACAAATATGCTACTTCAAGAGTCTTGGAGGCAGAAGGCACTGAATTAAATACTTTCTCCATAACCACGGGCATGAATTTTTATACTCCTGGCTTTATGGGAGCTGCTGGAAGGGCGGGCAGGCTGGTGATGTTGTTCTTTGCTTGCAACACTACGGGGAACTATGGGCCCACTCATGGTAAACCTCTGCTCTGCCAATGCTTGGCTAAAGAGTGAAGGTTTGACCCACGCCTTTGTCAAATGGGCGGCACAAACAACCAGACAGCAGTAGTGACACTACCACACACACTGCTTAACTTGCTATATGCCACCCTAAATTTTATGCAAAATATGATATTTCAGACAGGGAAGTCTGGGAGTTCGTGTTTCCCCTTGTTTTCAGCATTGCAGCATTTGCCATGCAGCAGGCTTTAAGCCTGTCTCTCTTCATTAGCTCTCCATCTTTGTGAACTGCTCTGCTAGAATTAATGCCCTGTCATTTTAGCACTGTGCTGTTGGACACCTAAGTGAACAATTTTCTAAATTTTTTCTTTTTGATTTTTTTTTTTTACACAGAATATCATATGCTACCTAGATAAAAGTAAATTCTTATTTCCCAAATATCCTCTATAACAGAAAGAATAAATGCTGACAAAGAATACCCTGAAAAGCATGTTAATATGCTGATATATTCATTTGTGTGGAATTTTAAGCATAGGGACTCTTGAAATGAGGCTGATGAGTTGAGCTCTGTCTCTCATTCACAGGCACACACACACAGCTGCCACTTAATTTTGCAGCACCTCCATTTTCAACTTCATCTAAGTGATGCAGGATCAGATATTTGATCCGAGAATTACTGCTCCCTTCCTCAGCGAAGTTGCACTTTGCAACAAAGAAAATGACCACTAAAGATATGCAACTAAAGTATCTAAAATACATATTTAAAAAGAAAAAAATGGTTTTAGCCAAATGCTAGTCCCATAGTGATGAAGAGATAAGAATAACTTCCGTGACAAGAGGATGAACAGTTTTATTGCTACATCTTATTGCACACATTTCTAATAGATTTATTGTATCTATTCATACACACACATAATGTATATATTATGTATACATTGTTAATATAGAGAGATATATGTACATACATAGATGCCTGTGGATACGTGCATATACGATATACCTATATTTAGACAAATGTTATACATGTTATATAAACAAAACTGTAGACCAAATTCTTAGACAGAGAACACTTGTTAGACAGCTGACAGAGAGTCATTTTCTTTGCAATGAATTACATGCTGTTATGGAAGGACTGTGTGGGGGGGCAGAAAAAAACACAACATCTTGGGAAAAAGCAAATCTACATAACCCAAAGTAAGAGCACAGCAAATACTGGCCCCTGAAGTCCCAGAAACCTATCGCTTCAGCAGCTTGTTACAAGGTTCACAGCTCATATAAAGCCTAAGCTACATGCTCTGGAAATGCCCTAAACTGGTGTAGCCCTACTAATGACTAGCACTCTTTGACAGTAATCCATCTTGTTGTTCATCCCTAATTCATATCTTCCTCTGCTGCAGTATTTCTGCTCTTTCTTCCCCTTTTCGTTCACATGAGCAGTAAACCATCCATGATAACAATGTAGTAAATGAAGCAGCACCCACTGGGGAATAAACAAACCTTATTTTCTATTGATCTGTATACTTTGCAAATTCCCTTTGGTATACTTTTAAATTAATCTATTTTGGTTATGATTTTCTTGGTGAAAGAATATAACTTTAAAGTTTGTCCTTTGAGAGACTCTCAGAATCTGTTTTGTTTTTTTTTCAGATGAAGGAGGATTGCAGTTTGTTGTCGACTCCTCGTTCTTTTTGCAATGATTGATGCCCAAAAGCTCCCCAAACAGAATAATTTAGAAGAAAAAGCAAAGTTTCCACAGACAAATATTTAATCTAAAATAACAGACAGAGGAAAAACAGTGTGCACAAATTAGAGAAAAAAGCAAACAAACAAACAAAAAAATGGGAAGCATATGAGAGACTTCTCTTTTGGGATTAACTTTAATCTCAACTTTCCGACTTGAAGTGTGATATGGGTCCCGTTCAGTAAGATATCTAAGCAGTGCCAGAAGTGCCTCAAGTTAGGCACACATATGATTTGCTCTCTATTATAAAATCTTGTCTCAGAAGAAAAACAATTTTGGGCCCTTTTTTCATTTGCGGTCAATGTTCTGCTCCAAAGGCATTACTGTCTAGCTCATCTTCTATCGCCAGACTCAGTACTTTTTCTAGTAAAAGTAAATAATACAGAACTATGTGATCACCTAGTGACCAAGGCAATGACAAAGGAAATGTTTTTTAAGAGTGACCATTCACTATAAATCTCAGTTCTAGTGTATGTTGTACATTAGAAGTCATCAGCAAATAAAACTTGTTATTTCAGAAATCTAACCATTGCCACAGTTCTTTTGAAGCCTCAGAGAAACTTATTAGCAAAGGATTTATGGCACTTCTGAATCGCTTTCAGAAAGGTACATCGCATTTGCAGCTGGGGCCCAGCGTGTATAACAGCTGTCCCCACAGTGTCCTTGTACTATATTGGTGTCAGCCTGGCAGCACTTTAAAATCTAAAAGCATCTGTTTCACATTTAATTCCTATACTCAGAAGACTTATCTGCATTACATATTAGAGCAGAATATTTCATTCATTATTTATTATACACAGATGTTTAAAAAAATCCAGCAATTTCACATATGCCACAAACCTCACCTGCAGTATTAGCTCACTACGAGACTATATACAGGCAAATATTTTGGTAAACCGTGTCAGATAGATCAAAGAGAAATACAAAGTTTTCTCTCAGAATGTATGCAATAGTGATTAAATGCTTAAAATGGCTGCATTTCCTATTGAAAAACTGCCATTAGTGTTTTACTTGTACTCTGACAACATACAGCATCAATAACTCTGATGCGCCAAGGTGTCCTCTTTCCCTGTCGGGGTAAAATGGGATTGCAGAAACAGTCATTGCATACCAGTCTGTTTGGCAAAAAAGTAAACCCTCAGTATGCAGTACTATATATTTTTTAATTTTATTTTTGAAAAAAGAATGTCTGGTTCTGATGATGAAATTCAGAAAGAATGAAAAAAGCCTGTTGCCTCATTACCCACTGCCTCATAAATCGGAGGAGCATTTCCACTTCCAGTTGTAAAGGAAAACATATTTCACAGAACGTATTTCCACAAGCAATATGGTGACATGACAGAATTTGAATTCTGATACTGCCTTCTGCATTATTTACAGATATTGACAACACATCTGAAGAAAAAGGGATGGGGGGGAAAACAGCATTTCAGCTTGTAGAAAACAGAAAATCTTAAGTAAGCACATTGACTGAGGGCTCCTGAAATACTGTAAATTCCTCACTAGCTATACCTGACAATTACTTATTCTTAAATAAATCCTTGAAGAATCTTAAACAAATTGTTGTTATTTTGCTATAAAAGTACAGCAAAAATTAAGTTTCCTTACCTTGAAAAGTACTTCATTCCATTAAAAGCTATTGCCAGGTCTTCCTAAATTAGTACAGTTTACAAAAAAAAGTGATGTATAATGTAAAAAGAAACAGATATGCAGCTGCTTTGGGGGAAAAAAAAGGAGAGGAGCAGCTGATGTTTTTGTTTTTCTTATATTGGATCTTTCTCTAAGGAATCAATGTGAAGTGGCACTGATGATCTCACTGGAACATCTCATTCCTTACTTGAATCTTAGCAATGATGAATTAGTTCTTAAAGAGCTGTGCACTTTTCTTTGGGGAATGGAAGGAATTAAGAAGGAAAGAAAGAGACACTAACTAATTCATCGCTAAAACAAAACCAATCAAAAACAATTCTCTCCTGGAGAGAACGAGGTCTGCTCGAAAGCCTTCGTGCACAAATGTTTGAAGGCAAAACGACTCAGTGACAAAGTGGTGAAATTCTGACAAAGGACAGAATTATGTAATTTCAACCTTCTTTGTACTGTGTTTTTTAAGAATTAATGATTTTTTTCCACGTCACTCATATCCATGTCACTGTCATGTCACACGCTGTATAAAATGTACTGGACCTCAGTTGTTAAAAGCCCTGGCATCCAAAGCCTGGTATCTGCATGTGGAGAGGACTGAAAGAGGAGGTCGCAGCTATGCCTTTAAAAGCACTTCCCCTTTGCTAGGCTAAAAACATATATTCTGCATTGTACGTTGGTAAAATTCTCATTATTGTGATACATTAATTGTTTTACGTGGCACCTGCTTGTGCCTGGCGTTAGCCTACGGCCTGGACTGCAGTAGGTACTAGATGCCCAAGCCCAGGTAATTCCATCATGCCCCCAAATTCAGTAGTCCAACCAAAGCCTTAACAGTCTAATCAGAATACAAGGATCAAGTCTTACTAGCCCAGTTACAATGATACTACCACTCATAGCCCACGCCGATACAGAAAAACCTCATTAATTCTTAAAAAACACAGTACAGAAAAGGTTGAAATTACATAGTTATATGTCGGCCGTCAAGTGTCTGCCCCCTTCCCTAGCGCCATGCTCGCCCGCCTCGCGCCAAGGCCCACAGCGCCACGGTCCTACCGTCATCAGAAGGGGTCTTTGCCTGTGAGGCAGCGGCTGCACAGGCTTGTTAGACACCTCCCGCATTTGGTGTTCACAGAGATCAGCTTAAACACGCTACGAAAGGGTTGTCTGACAGCAAGGCAATTGCTATCGCAGCCGAAACAAGCTAAAACGCACTGGGGCCGAGACAAGGCCCAGTGAGTCCCGAGGCCGGCGCTGCTAAGTTAATAGAAAACATGCGGCCTTTAGTCAAAACTAAGCAAAACGCTTAGTTGCTGAGCTACAGCAGGGACTACCACCCAGGTCTTGATCCGTTTCCATGCGAAATTTTTGACAAATCTCTCTCCTGCATTTCCAGTTAAACAATGAGGCTTTGGGGACTTTCAGAACACCAACAGATGGAGAAACAGATGTAAAAGTGGTCTAAGGCAGAAACAAATCGGGAGTTAAATGAAGGGAGAAGCACATTAAAAGGATTTTTGACACTTACAAAGCATGAGAAAGACTCAGGTGTGTTTATCCAGTTAGGCCTTGAGTCCTACGTGTACATATTTATAGCTGTTAGACATCAGAAGCAAGTGCCGACATCTAGGATTTTGGTATAAGCCTACTGCATATTACTTCCTGAGGACAAGAAATGAGTTCCCTTTCCTCTGAAATTGAGGACTGCAGCCTCTGCTCCTCTCTAGTTGTGTCTTTCTGAGTCTGAGCTCAGAAGGATCGAACATGCACAGGGAAGGGCAAAGTCGCGCGAGGAGAAAAGCAGGTGGATGACGGCCAGCCACCTGCAGCTCGGGAACGAGCTTGCCCATTCTGCGAACCGGGAATATTTTAAAAATAACTGGGAATGGGATATTTCGAATAAGACTCCATGGTTAGGATTTTTCTTCTATTCATAGAATCTTTTAAAACCTGTTACATTACCTACATTTATGCTATCAGACGTGTATATATGTCTCCAAAAAGGATACCCTAGCATATATGCAGCTTCCTAAGAATACTTTGTGGCATTAGCCAATGTGTTTCTGCACCATTATATTCAAAGGATCACTCTGAGACAAACAGAAATCAGTGTCAAAATTCTTCTTTTCTAGAGGACTTCATTAGCATGCTAACAAAAACAAAATTGAAATATTCAAGAAAAGTGAATTAAATCCCCAAATGATTCTGCCTATATGCCTGATTATGATGACTGATTAGATTTTTGGAATAGATATTAATAATAGAAATATTTATTTTGTGTATGTGATTCTTCTGTGAGACTAAACTAAGTACAAAATATAATATGACTTAGACAACCCTAAGGAGCCCTTCAAAGAATGCAAAACTAATAGATGTGACACAAGTCAATCAGAGACTGACAACACTTTTTGACAGCTCAAATTTTTCTGAAATTCTTTTCCAAGGCTTTTCAAGTTATTATCAAATAAGTCTATTTCTCTTACCACGTTATTAAAAAGTGCCATTTTAACAAGAAGAAAAGAGACAGTAATTATGCTAATACTTTATAAAGAAGCTTCTGTACATTAATTTGTCAAGAAATGAGTAAACCAAAGTAAAGTACATGTAAATGGAATCTCAGGTCTCCAAAGGGTTACAAATTTCTCATAAATAAAGCAGTTCTTGCTGTGCTTTGTTTAGCTGAAGCTCTCATTGTAAGTTCGGGTTTGGGTCGTGAGTTTTTTACTATTATTATTCCCTTAAATTTGTGCTTTCTTTTTTTACATTCTTTTTTTTTTCCCTTGAAAATTAGCATAGAGACTTTAACTGTAACTAGAACTGGGGAGCTTCATATTATCAAAATCAATGAGCAAAGAAGATAGAACATGTCTGTTTTTGCTCCTGTTCTTTGAAACATTTCTCCATTTTTAAGACAATTTTACTTCTTTTGTCCTTGTTCTAATATATGAACTATTGTCCACGGCAACGTTCTGAGTTCTACTATAGCAAGAAAACAAAGAATATTTTTTATCATCCATTTACCTAGACAGACATTTATACCGCAGTAGTAAGGTGACGGAGCCTTTCAGAATACCATTAAAAAATAAGCAAACATAGCTGACAGACACAAACTCAGGGGACAGAGAGTTTCTGTTAAAGAATATTAAGTAGATGGAAAATCTCAGAGTGATTTTCAGTAAACTCTGTTTATCTTGAGATTCATGGAACCATGCTCTGCTCTTGGTTATGTCTTTCTGACACCCAGTAATTTCACTCACATTTGCATGTCTGAATATATCAGGACAGAACTGAGGTTTATATTATCAACTAGAAAACCTATAATATTTTTCTTACAAAAAAAAAATTGAAAATGATACATTGCCTTAAGTGAATTTGTCTTTCGGTTATTATGAAGAAATGGTGAAAGGGAATCAGACACAAGATCTATTAAGACGAATCCTGAAGATAACAGCTCTTTGAGGAACCAGGCAATAACATACATACTGGAACAAATAACTGTATGAGAAAAGGCAGAAATAAATGTTAAATATGGAAACAAAATTTTACTACGAAGGAGGTGAAAAATTCCCAGCTAACCTCCACTTACTTAAAGATGCTCTGTGCACCCATGCACAGCACTGGCTTCTAAGGAGGTGAAACCTGTGCTGCTGTTCAGGGCATATTCAAAAGATTTTGGCAGAAACCGCATTCATTTGGATTTTGAGTTGCAGGCAAGCACGTAACCTCTGAAATGACAGTTCCCTGCAGTATAAGTAACGTGCTTTGTTAGCGCAGGAAGATGTTATTATAGCTCTTCTTTATCACTTCAGAAGACACTCAGAAAACGTACATTAGAAGGCAGCTACTACAGCACTAGAACCATTGTATTTATGCAGGCTCTATTTGTACAGGCAGTAGCACCACTGCAGAAAATTAATGGCAAGGACAGACGTAAGCACGCAGCGTGTTTATATCTAATACTTAAGTACGTAGCCATGGCATTGCCATTTTGGTTGATCTCTACTGACTTCCTCGCGTGAGCCCAGACCTTTGTCTTCGAGCAGAGACAGCCAGGAGATATACAAAGAAAACAGATGAGAAGTCTAGCACTCATAAATAACACCATTATATTACAATAAATATGCTCTTTGAATCACCCTTTTTCATCACATGTGAAGTCTAATGCACCCTGAGCCTTTGCTCAGCAGTTAAACATTTTCCTATACTTTTGAATATGAAACACAAATCACGGATATTGCAGAAAAGGCTAGACGTCGTAGTGTGTTTTGCTAAACATAAACCAGGCCCATGGCTATCATGCTTTCATGAAAGTGTCTGGGAAGATGAGTGCTGGAGCCTAGGATGTTTGTGTACAATATATAGCTTGCTGTTGTGAGCAATATACTGCCTTTATTCTTCTATTTTCTTCAGGGAAAAAAAAGAAAATCCTTTAAAATGTGATTACATATGCTTCAAAATTACCTGATTTTTAAAATACACTGCAGTTCTAAAATATCTGAAACTTTTCTTAGCAAAAATATGTGTTATTTCTGTACAGAGAATCCTACATCACACTGTATTGTTGATACTGTGCAAGAAAACAATCTACAAGCAGAAACATTTCAGAAATAACTGCAGTCCAGAATACTACTACTTTCTAGCAAATTAATAATCAAAGGAGACTTATCTTACTGAAAGATACTATAGATTTGATATATATAAATATTACATATTTTTATACATTTATATTTATGTATATATGTTCACGGACAGGTTCCTATTACTGGAGCACTTTAATCTAAAAACGGATTCACTACTGACACTGGAAGTTTTTAATTAATAACGGAATTAAAAGTTTAGTAAACTTTCCAAAGTCTGTGCAGTTGTGCTTTTTTTAGTCTTATATACCCATTTAAAAACATGTCCTTTTATACACCCTTTTTCTGTTTAACTGCTTAAAAGATTTTGAATAGGCTGTAGAACTGTTTTCCTGAGTGTAATTGCTGTGAGTAGTGGTATATACCTGGTTTTCTACTATTTGATTAAATGAACTAACGACAATAGAACAGTGGAGATTAAAATAGGCTTTGTGTGTTTTTCTAGACTGGTGCTGCTGAGTCCCAGCACAGTCGTGTTCGTACTTGTATTTGTCTTGCCTTAATGATAGCAGCAAGGGAGTCCCTGTTAGAAGCTGCTTTGATAATGTGACTTACAGAAAATAATCAGTGTTTTTCCTCTGGTATAACAATGCTTTCCTTGAAAGGAAAAAGCAGGGTATGTTCTCTTTAAAAAAGACCAGCATGTTTCCCTTTTCTTTGGGAAGTAAGTGCAGAGTATATTAATTCTGATTCAAGTACATTCTGCCACAGTTTCATGGCCTCTGGTTCGGAGCTGCCTCACAGCTAGCTGGAAGTGTTGTGCAGTTGTGCAGATAAATCTGCATATTTATGTAATACCTATTAGAGTTGCATTTCAATATGCAATAGCACAAGTATATGCCCATCTAGCCATGTGCATAAATTAGGAAAGGAGAAATATTTACTGTTTTCCAGTAAAAGATGGAGCCTCTAGACTAACTCCATCAAGGGCTATGAGTATCATTGTACCCACTCCCTACATGAATCTAGTATTAAAAAGTCTTCCCCAGTCTCCTCAAGTGCTTCAACTGGACAGTGGCAACACTGGGCTTTATTATTTAATGCATACTGTTGCAGTTGAAATTACTTAAATAGGGTGAGTTCTGATTTGTACTAGTGGAAAATGAAGGCATTTTTATTAGTTCATAGTGTGAAAAGAATGCACTGAATTTTTCAGCCTCTTTAGATTACACTGTCATCATAGGTATGCCGTGTTCACATGGACAGGAACATGTGTATTTGTGCAAATACCCATGCTTGTTCAAAGAGCCTCTTCTTTCCAAATATTATTGTTAACAACAACAAAAAAAAGCGTGAGAAGTTACCTCCTGAGAATGGCTACCACTAGATGCCGGGCACTAAACAGTGATTTGTAATTTGTCAGTGTTTTGGTAAGTGCTTCAGTTCACCCTCTTTGTTGATCCTACTTACTACCTGGACATTTTATTATGCATATGAGGTGTATCCAAACGAACACATGGAGAAGGGCACTTCAAAGCATAGCTTAACATCATTTTCATAGCTCTGACTTCTATTAGACCTTCAACTGTATATGTATTCACATATGTGTATGTATGTAGTATTTACACATGTGTAGGTATGTTTACACACCAGTGTATATATTGAGATCAATGAGTGGTTCGTTAGGGGAACATCTGTCATCTTCTGAAACAAAATCTGTGTTTGACTTTCGCTTGCTACTGTCAATTGTTTTTGACTGATCTTTTAGATGTCATTTACACCCAATTATCTTTAAATGTCTGCAACTTGCCATAAAAATGAATGAGTGAAAGGGAAATTTTAGAGCACCTGTGATTTATTCATTGACAGATTAATGCATTTAATGCAATATTTACTTCATTATTAAATAAAAATAGAAGCTTCAGTTGTTACAAGGTATTGAAATGCTCATGTCAAAATCTTATTCTAGGCATGTTGTATGATTTTGACAATTGTTCAAAACCTGATTTAAAAAAATCAAAAGACATCCTCAATAACAATTCTTTTTTCCTTAAAACTGAAGACTGTTAAACTTCAACATCAGCAGCAGACAGAGAAAAAAAAAAAGAAAAGGTAAAATCCACAATAGAGAAAATAAAGTCAGGCTACATGAACATATCTCACTAATTCAGACTTGATTTCATGTCATTCCACCGTTTTCCATAAGGCCAAAAACACAAGCAACCTCCCCCTGACCCACCACCCCCATGCACGTTGCCAAAACCCCAAACCAAACAACCCAAACTTCAATACTTACGTTTCCAACTAAGAGGTTCAGGAAGTTCTTTCGAGCAGAGTAGGGCAACCAGAGCACAACCTGTTAAGTTACGTTTCTTTAGGTTACACAGTGAGAAGAGAGGCAATGTTTTTCCTTAGGTGCCTGAGAACTTGCTCCCCTTTTTCACTGGCAGAAAGGAGCAGCGTGAGGGACGCATCTCCATCACTGGTGCACTGATCAGGGCCGAAAACCAACCATAAGTTACACAAGGACCAAGATGCCCAGTACAATTTACTGAGAGAGACCTGTGGAATTCACAGGAAATTCAAACCAGAAATGATACATATAAAGACATGTGATAGTGAAAAATATGAAATAACTTTCACTGATAACAGAAACTGCTGAACTAGGGCTGAACTGGGCCATATAAAGCACAGTGAGACTGAGCGTGGAAACTGAGCGCTGACAGAAATGTAGATGTTTCTCTGAGTGCACTGGAACTGCTTACATGAGCACCAACTATATATTCAAAAGAGCAGTAAATGAAGTTGAAAAACCCAAAGCACTAAATTGCTTTTGAAGCGAGCTAGACACTCTTTTTCTATGCAGAAAGTTTTCCTCTAAACCCCCTGCATTTATATAGAACTACTGTGCTCTAAGCATCCCAGGGGACAAAATACAGTGCCTGAGATCACTTAAAAAGGCATTTGGGGGCTGATATAAGTCAGTATAACTGTGACACGTGTATCTTCCTCCACCTTTTATAAGCAGAGGGGGAATAGAGTACCACAGCCACCAAGTGGCATTCTCTGCCTGAAAATACACCGTAGGGAAACACAGCCCTGTAGCGAACTGCCTCTGCAGCAGTCTTACGATCCTGTTATCAGAGCCATAAATATTGCACCTTTCGCATTTAAAGCCTCCGAACTAGGTGTTAGCGACTTCATTTGATTTAGCTCTTCAGATCATTGCTGAAGATCTGCTCGCTTTAAAGCCTTAGCTAAATGAACAAGTGCTGGTTCAAACTGCAGCATCATATCTGTGACTACCTTGTGACAACAGCATTCAGTATTTTTTTTTCATTTTGGATGCCTTGCTGAGAAGCTTTTCTTCAAAACCTTAGGGAAGCACATCCCACTATCCTATAATGTAATTGCGAAAGGAACATGGCTTATGACACAGGTACAATACTCTCAGTGTCTGAAAAATAACACATCTCGCTAAAAAGATTAACCTGAGTTGAACCAAGCACATGAAAGCTACTAGGTTATTTTTCCCCCAAACAGACTGATTTCTTCCTTCCTTAGGATAGAGTTTTGTAAGTGGAATACAAGTATCATATATTCTGAATGTTATTTTCTCATTTTATTTTTTTATTGTTCATTAAATATTAGAATTATTGCCTTCTTTAATAATTCTGCAAAAATACTACCTTCTCCTGCAAATCCTCTGACATTTTTGTTAGTGGTTTACTAATTTATAAAAATGGAATATAATAGCACATTAATTTCTTGACAGAATACTGCTTTCACATGGTAAATCAAATTTCATAGCTTAGCAGAATTTTTAGCGAAAATATTGTCAAGTGTGATCCATCCCACCTAATCCAACATAATGAGAAATTCCACTGGAGGAAAATGCAGCCTAAAGGGAGGAAGCCCAAAATAATATTCACAGCCTCTAAGACAACAAGAGTCATTTATGATATTCCAGCTTAGCAAAGGCTCTTTGAACATTCCTGAATAGGCTAAGCTTTTTTTGGTAGGATTTCGTTCAGGGCAGGAAATCTATTCAGGGAATAGATTTAAAACTACAGAAATAGGAGAAAAAAAAAGAAAAAGAAAAGAAGAAGAAGAAAAAAAGTTAGAGCTTTCTGAGAGAAATAGAGTTTTCCTCTGTAGCTGGATTTTTTTCTCTTTTTTTTTTTTTTTCTGAAGCTCCTGCAGGAGGAAGTGCTTATCTTGAAGGGTTCATGCACACACTCCTGGAAGTCTCTCACACAAGTAAATACTGTTTCCAAGTGATGTATCTTTGTAGAAATATATTAACTTCCCCTATTCTTTTTGCACTGCAACCTGGATTGGCTGCAGTCTGAAAATGTCTTCTGTCAAGCTTTTACATTAGACGAACTGTGTTTCCTCAAACAATTATAGTCTGATAATTAATTGAAAAATTTATAAACAGGTAGTTGCAAAAGATACTCAGGAACAGAAGCTCTACTGAGTTGTCATTTCTAAAACTGAAGAGACCTTCTGCTCATTCATATCACAATACAAGATTATTTAAGAAAGAAGGTATTGTGAACCATAAAAGTTTTAATATTACCTTTTATTCCTTAAAATGTTTTTAGAATGTTCACTTGCACAGGAAAATTTAAAACAAAGTACAGATTTGTATGTGTATGCTTAATCAGGCTCAGTGAGTGTTATGAGAAAGTAATTTGAAAAGAAGTAAGCTTTAACTAACATTTTGAAATTCATTTCTTCCTGACATGAACTCTAATTATTATTTCTGCTTTACTAAAGATTCAAAAGACAGCACAGGGGAATAAACTTTCGCTGATTCCAAGATAATCAATGTAATTTATCAGATGCATTTTTGGAACATCATCAGTAAACTAAGCATTAGGTATTTTTAGCACTATCTCGAGTACTAAGGAAAAGAAAATGAAACATAAATATCAGCTTATTTCTAAACTTCAAATATGCAATATTCTTACATATTGTTTCCTGTCAACCTGATTCAAAACATAAATTTGATTAAATCTATCTCAATTTTGTGCTGAACTTGTTTAAAAATGCTATATATATCCAAAATGTGGCACCCAACTACTCTGTTTAGTGACACTATCCAGGGCAAATTCAATTTAACAGTGACAACATGCTTCATCAAGCAAGCTCATGAGCAGACCTCTGCTCTGCAGTGAAGAACATCACATGGCGGCCAGCCAAGGAAGGCTGTGTGTATAATAGTAAGAGCAAGCTTACACACAGAACGAGCTCTCCAAAGCTAAAAGTTCAGTGCTCGAGGACCTGATGGCCTCACTTCAAGCTTTGCGGTAGATCTTGCTTCAGGCAAGCATGACTGCATGGAAAGGATGTCCAGTAGTGACTGGGAGGAGCACTCCTAGAGAACATCTTTTATTTTACTTTCATATGCCAAGAATCCAGTCTGTGCTCTCGCAGCTCACTGCAAGATGTTCGGTGAAGCCGGTTGAGGGGTTCACTGTCAGAGTGAGCCTATGAAAAGAGCCAGGATATTGGTACAGACACATCCTACACTAACAAATGTACTACTGCATAGTGCTAATATAAATGTAATTTTTAATACAGAATCAATCACAGAATCATAGAATCGTTAAGGTTGGAAGAGGCCTTTAGAGATCACTTAGTCCAACTCCCCTGCACACGCAGGGCATATTTTTTTTTTCTCCACCTGGCTTTCCTTAATGTCAAATTCCACATCAATGTTAGAGACCAAATTCTTTCTTTCTATTCTGTAGGAACGAGTCATGTGTGAAAAGCCTGAAATAATTATTCAATAGAAAATAAAATCTTTCAGCACTATTATATTGGAGCAAGTACATGTTTATTATATACATATCGTCTAACGATAAGCAGTATGTTAATAGCTCATGACAGTTCTTAATTGGAATATAAAGATGTATCCCTGTCTATATTTCTTTTAATATTCTTTTTTTTTCCTTTCCTTTTCAGAGAGCAATTAGGAAGAATATCCTGAATAAAAATGTTTTGAATATATCATTATATAACATAAATACAGTATATAGTATAGATAATTCAGATAGAAAAAAAAAAGCTGGAAAAAATAATGTATCTGATATTGGATGTACTTTGGGAAACATTAATGACACAACTGTGCTGGATGCTCTTAGAGAAAATATAGACAACGCCAAGAAATGAGCTGCGGATAAGCCTAGAAAGGACCGAAGAATCAGTTGATGAGGAATACTAAAGTGAATCTTGTACACGGCCCATGAATAATTTGAACAGTCTGTGAGAGACGCATGTTAGAGAACATCCAGAGAGCTAACAAATGTGATTGACAAGGTAGAATTATTTGTAAAAAGTATTCACTACTATTAGTAATAATCTTAAAGTCTAGTTTAACAACTTCACATTGACTGAAAGAAAAAAGGCTGAGAGATAATCTCAAAACCTGGTACCTTATACATCATTGGACACTGACATCTGTTTGCTGGGACAATCTCTTGGAGTACTGGCATGAATATCTTAAAACCTTTGATTATAACTGTTAACCCAGATGACAGCAGCAGTTATCTGCACAGTCTCAGTATCCACTGCTTTACATCTCATTTCTCAGGATCCCCTACTTTACATCTCATTGAATATATTCCAACAGGATAATAAAAAACTCTGTTCCCTCATCTGTCTAGTGGATTATTTCCAAAGCGGGAGGGGGGAAAGGTAGTGGGATACCAGACCCCTCCAGAACATACCTAAATGGGCAGCAACGCAGTTTATATCTATGGTGTTGGTCGCCCTCTCTTTCCACTGAGCAACCCACTAGCTGCTGCATCTGCGGCAAAAGAATGCTAGATTCACATAGCAAAGGAGTCATTGTATCACTACTAAATAAAAAAGTTATCTTAACTTCAGAGAGTCACTGCAATCTAAACCATACTAGAATATGCAATGCAAATATCTGACTTCTCTCTGCTTTTCTGTAGGTATATGCAGTGGATATATATACCAGACACCAGACTTCTGGTTTCTGCTACATGTCTTCCTTCAAAACATCCATGTAAGTACCTACATACCCATCTTTTCCTGCATATATATGCACAAACCACACAATATATATATAGTATATATCAGGTGGTTCTATAATAGAGGCTCTTAGTTGGACTGAGTATAATATAGGAGCTGCACCTACTTCATGAAACACTGAATTATAAATATCTGGTCTATTATTTAGGAACACATAAATGTTATTTTTCTCTCCTAGTACCAAAACACAGACTAATAGCTGATCAAGATGCCTACACAAATGCAGCAGATGATTCATGGTAAGCAGCAGAACTAATTCCTTTCTCTCTCTACAGATTGCAAACACAGACTGTTGTCCCCAGATAAGGTACACATCTAACTTTACCTAGTGTTGGAAAAGCTCTCGGTGGAGCAGGCAATCCGTTGTGCTACACCGGGCAGAGCTGCCTGTCTGAATAGCCAGCTCCATTCAGTCCCTGATTCCTGGACTCTCTCCTTGATCTGATCAACTCTTTGTCTGATCAAATTGAGTTCTCTCAATTCAGTCCACAAACATAAACAAGTTCTTTGCTTGATCATATCCACCTCGTAAATTTACTTTTTAAAATTTAGTTTCTTTTCCAGATATCCCATTTTCCCACTTTTACTAACTTCTCACTCTCCAGCTGTAGAAGCACAGGGTAATGAGCTGCACTCTAAATGTTCTCTTCTAAGTAATTTCAATGAACCCTGCATTTCCATTTTGACTATTATATCTCTGCATTAGCATATATACTTTATATTCATTATAAAGTTCTTCAATATTTCTTTTTCTTCTTTGTACCAAGCTTCTACTATCACCATTGAAGGGGTTTGGAAAAGTGGATCATTAGGAGAATGAATTATCTAGTAATGTCACTGCTAAACATATTGCCCCTCTGAAGTTCCTAAGGAACACAAGAGAGCAATAGCTGTGTGACATGACTGCCAGATTTCTTCATTACTGCAGATTATCCCCAATCCTACCTAATCTCTCTCTCTGTCTACTCACCTGTGACATTTACAGAGTACCAATCAACCTACCTCAGGACCTAGTCCTGGGAATTTCATCTCTAAATATATGTGCACACTCTAATCTTGGCTGATACACAAACATACTAAACCTTGAAGTTCCATGGCAGAATCTTTGTCAAAATACTTCAAAATAAAATATTTTTCTTTGAGTTTGTTGGGTGCCTGCTATGCTTAGTTTATGCTACAGATACTTAGGGATTTCTAAAAATAATTTTAGGGCAATTTATGAGGACTAGGGAGGAGAAGGACAGACTTAGAATATTTATTTTAAAATATTTTAATCATTATTTAAAATTAATTCCTATTGTTTGATGATCTTGTCTAGACCAGATTTTTGATTTAACACTCAACAACTGGAATAACTTTATGTCAGAAATTGCTTATCAACATCGATCTCTCATCAGTTATTTGAACTAAGCACCAAATATATAAGCAGAAGAAAAGTGCCTGTTCTGTTCATCTAGATGGTTTTTAATCTGGATGTAGTTTGTGGTCAAGAAATCACTTTTCAAGTAAAAGATGCCTTTTCCTAGATAAATGACAAGACTTTAATGAGAACACTAACTCACTTTCTCTGCACTCTCCTTGTGCTAGATGGTATTTTGTCAAAGTGAACTTTGCGTACTTAGTGACAAGAATACTTTTTTTTTTCTACCTTCCATTTGTTTGCTTTCAAAATATGGTTTAATCATTCGTCATAAGTAATCTATGCTCCTTCGTAAAAATAAGCACAAAACAAATTTTCATTAGAAAAAGGCCATTTTCTTTTCTGGTTCTTTGAGAGACCAGAGCTGAAAAAAAAAAAAAAATCTCATTCACATCATTAGTTTGTTTTATTTAGAAAGTGGCATAATTTTAAAAATGAATTGTAAATTTAGCATTAGTTTTAAAAAAGCATAAAATAAACAAAACAAAACTGCATAAGGAAGATATTTTTCAAGCATCATTTTGTACCATAGCTGTAAATTAATTGAACACAATACAGAAACATCTTATTTTGAGAATATTCACAGTGTCAGGATCATGATGGCTAGCAGACCAGCAGGCTATGAGAACGATTCATTGTCCTTAAACATTGCAAGTAAAAATGCTGAGAAGAGTAATGTCTTCCTTCCAAAACTGTATTATTATTTGACCAGGCAGAATACTTTCTGTTTTAAGGTTAATGTTTCATTAGCTTCTTTCATCAGTAAAAGTACTGAAGCATAAGTGTACGAGTAAACTATGGCTTTCAATTCATACTATTTTTGGTGATGTGTTTTCAATAATGTCTTAGATTACTGCTGGCAGAATAATGGTCATGTTTAAGACTAAAAAAGCTGCAAGTGGAAAATGAAAATTCACTCAGGAAATGTGTTGAACAACTTGTATTAGCTGTAGTATGAGGAAGCTAAGCAACCTTGCCTAGTATTTCCTGTATCCCATTAAAAAAAACCCTCTGAAGCCTAATACATCTTCAGAGACTTATGATGTGCAAAGTACATAAATGTTTTGAAAAGAAAAAAAAGGAGAGACTACTCCTCAGCCTATAGATAAAAACCAGTGATGATTTTATATCTCCAGTGGAGCCTGACACTGTCGTCATATAAGGAAGTTATGAGAGATGCTGTTCAGATACATCCTAATATTTTTTTAAAATACTGTCAGTTTAAATTTCTCCAATCCAGTTGTGCTCAACAGATAAAGTTAATGCTTAAACTGCAAATAAGAGACTAAAATTAATAATAGTTTTATTGGGCTCCACAATGTGCTGACTATTGGATCACTAAATGGAAGCAATCTTTTTTCCTAGGAGAATAACTGCAGGATATTTGTAGATGAACATATCTTTTTTTTTGGAGAGAAGAGAACCAATAACCAACAGTAATGCACATTGAATGCTATATGCTTTGTGGAAATCAAATAGACAGTTACACAAGCTGCTCACGCGTTAGACTAAAAGTATCTAATTACACATATTATGTAAGGGATCCTCTTATAAGATGATATTGCTGTAGTGTTTTGTCTTTTGTTTCTAGAATAACTACAAAAGGAGTCTACTTTTAGAATTAAATATTGTATTTGATAAAGAGAAGGACAAACAATGCTTCACTAAAATTTATCATTTTGAAGATCCAGATAAATTTCAGTCTTTAAATAAATCTTTGTCTAAAGACACATGACATTTTCTGTATTTGCCTGCCCAGATACTAAATCATCAAAAGTTCTAAGCACTATAAATTATCCACAGTGACTGTGGTACAAGCATGAATGCTCGCAGTTATTAATTTATGGTATAAATCCAACCAACTGAGAAGTCTTGAAAGAGCAAGAGACTTCTGTGTGCTTTGTTGGGAAATTGCAGCGAGGCCTGAAGAGCTGATCATTGTTAGTTGGATTTCTAAAACAAGACCATCTATGCCATCTTACAAAATCAGATCTATAGGTCAGCATAGTCATTTGCTAAGAAAAGCAATTTTCTTTCAACTGAACAGTGATTAACTAACACTAGGTTGATATAAATCCAGCTGACAGATGTCATCTATTTTTTTATTTCCTTTCATTGATCCAATTCTTCTGCCATATTTAATGGCAAGTTCTCTCTCTTCAGTTCCTGATTCTGAAATATAGGCCCAACTTCAAGTAATAGCTAGACCTTGAAAAAATCAAGCTGTATGGACTATGAAGATTTCATTTTCCAATGGAAATTCTGTGTAGGATAAAATCTATTTAAAATAGATTTGTATAATTTTCCTGTTAATTAGTTTTGTTTAATACATTTTCTTCCTTCCAAATATCACTGTAAAAGTCACCCTGAAGTCAGCATTTCTAACTATTTAATGCAATAAAGGTTTTACAATCTATCCGTGTATATTTGCCTCTGCATCCAAATCAAAGAATTTATTTTACTTTTTCTAAAGGAACACAACCCATAGAACTTTGTTTTTTCATATTAAATCAAAGCAATATAGAACTATCAAAACATGTATAACTATGTTATTCATTTATTAGCTTCCAGGATCTCTTTGTAGCACTTCATTAAATAATTTACTTAAAAGTTGTATTCTGTTGTATTTGAACTGAGAACTGAGAAACATTGACCAAGCAGAATTTTCATGGACTTAAATTCATCACATCCTTGTAAACCATTATTCACTATAAATTTTGTCCTACTGTAGATCAAATTGAAGGGGAGTGGCTCTACTAATTTCCTAATTTAGTTTCACTGCATGGATAATAGCCATAAAACAAAAGACACAAATATGTTTGAAAGTGGAAGAGGATAAGATCATAAATGCCACTTTATGTTATCTTTGCAACCAGTCTAATCCTTTGATATAGGGAAATGTGTATTTTTTGGTTATTCAAACTTATGCACAATTTAGCCTCACTCATACAAATCATGTTATACAACAGCAAACAAACATGTTATCATATCTAAACACTCCAGAAAAATCTTCCTATGAAAAATAAAACAAATGGAAAATCACATAATTCTTACCAAAAATGAAGACCGAAGCATCACTGAGAAGACAGAAATTTGCCCGCTCTTCCAAACACTTATGCACACTACCAGATCTGTATCTGTGAGCACTGCAATGACAACAATCCGTTCAAAGTTAAATGTGTGCAGAAATTGTCACAACATGATCCCTGAAGCTTTAAATGTACAATTCTTATAGGGGCAGCCACAATGACTGCAACTTCAGCTGACTTGTTTTATATTGCGATATTTGTCAAAAATATTTTGCTCAATCTTGTTGAAGATTTCCAACATTTAGTATTATTTCAAGATGAAATAGTACTACAACACATTAGTTTAGTGCTATTGTTGATTTACTCTCTTTCGTTATATGTAAAAAATAATAATGGTATTCTAAGTGTTTCCCTAATTTTAAATAAAAATCTGCAATATTTTCTTCAAATACTATCTGGCCAACAGAAATTCCATCAAGTTATTATTATGTGTATAATATAATGCAGTTCAATAAGAATCAGGGAAAGGTAACACAATTCCAAGGCAGGGAACAAGGAATGATTAGGAACTAATATAACTGAAAAGAAAACTTAAGCTAAAAGTTTATGATCTATTCTCATTATTCATGTGTTCAACAAAAGAATACCTCTGGAAGATAGTTGATTATATATGCATGTATATAGAAACTTTGGGAATATGTCAGCTATGCCATTCTCCTGAAATATTGTCTTTTTTTTTTTCCCTCACAGACTAATGAAAACATTGAAAAGTCCACAAATTCTTCTTGGACAATGGTGTTTGCTCTGCTATTTCCTGTTGCCTGTAACGTTATAGTTCACTCAAATCTAGATGGAAAAAATCTACTACGCATCATCAGAATATATGTTGTATTTTTAATTTCTTAGATTAACAGAAATGATTGTGTTTGAGATGAAGAGAATCTATAATCTCTAGTCTCTTCATTATTTATTATTCTCCAGAAATAGTTTTGATAATTTTAAGTCCAAGTTATATTGCACTGGTCAAAGAATAACATAGATCTGTATAGCTCCCTTGAGAAAACTGGGAAGGGCACAGGTCCTCGCCAAGCACCCACACAGGTGCCAGAAGTAAGCAAATGATGCATCCAATTCCTCCACAGCATGCCTGGCATTTGGTATCATGGCTCATGGAGCCCATTCCCCTAATGTCCTTGGAGCAATATGTTAGCATGAGGAAGGGAAGTGAGAACCTTAGATTACAATTCTCTTCTCATGCAAGAAAGGAAGAGTAACTCATCTTGTCCTTCAAGATCTTCATACCATGGAAAGACTGCCCTTCAGTTCATACTCGCTGTTTACCATAAGGCCAGCTAATGTTGCTGTGTGGCATGCAGCGATAACTGGCAAAGGCTGACTTTGTAATGACTTCTGCGATAGCTTCCGAGTCCAGCCCATAGTGTGTGCTCATTAAGCTGAACATTCCCTTCTGTTTTAGTTAGATGTGCCCCTAATCTTGCTATTTGTGGAGTAAGTACTCTTAACATGCAGCCAAGGCAAGACTAACAGGGATTGTCACCTCTAAAAGATGTTCATCCAGAAGACTGAGTTGAGACACACCAAAACTCTCACAAAGAGCCCCCATCTCATAGAAATTAAAATAAACATTAAGGCAAATTCTAGTGTCTATTTAATTTAAGAAGTTAATCAATGGATATTATAAAATAAACAAAAAAACATTTTGCAGAACACCAGCAAAAGGGGAAAGTATGATTAAAAACAAGTCAGGAATACATCCTTTAAGTAGAATTCTTCTGTTGGACACATCAAGAAACATGAAATATTATAGAAAATAAAAGACAAAAACCAGTTTCACCAGTATTTTCAAGCATCAATCATAAGGTTCATAGCGTAAGGACCTAGCTTTCTGTTTTAGGTGTACTTATAAGATCTCAATTTTTCATACAGTTTTACCAAAAATATTTTTAAATGAAAAAAAAAAAAAAAGAATTTTCACTGAAAAGAACTCTCAAAATATTTTCAGATATTCAAAATATCTCATTTTCAGTAAACACAGTATTTCGTATCAACTTTTTCTATTTGCAAACAAATGCATCACATACATGTCATGTGACCTTTAAAAAATGGCAGGGAAGGAAGGGAAAAGGAAGATTTTTTTTGAAATGGGGAATTCTACTGCTCCTTTCCAAAAAGTGAAAATGAAACTCTTTCATTTTTTTTAATTAAATTCTCTCCAGGTTGTCACATTTCCACAAAACAGTTCACGTAAAGTGAATCAGCATTTTCTAAACGGAGAAACACTCCATCAGAGAAATTTTGACCAGCTCTTCTTGAAATGACAAGCAAGAAAATCTTCTCACTATGTTGCAGGAATTGCCATCAAATTAAATCACTGTCGTATGCTATACGAAGCAGCTCCCAGGACAGTAGCTGAGGCAAACTTCCCATCCACTGTCTTTCTTCTGTTTATCACTGTCACTTCAGCAAGTCCTCCCCATCCTGCTACTTAAAAATTAAGGCACTGGAAGAGTCTTCAGATGACCAACACCAACATGAAGCAGTCAGAAGTCAGAAGGGTTAGCAAGAACTGGTTTTTTATATGTAACGACAAATACCACAAAACAATATGAAAAGGCAAAACTTTCCCTGAAGAAGGGGATTTGCCCTACTGGGTTGATAGGTGTCCTAGTGTTTAAGTGTGGAGGAACTTTACATATGGACCATTCTTGAGAAGCAAATACAAATCAGAAACAACTATAAACTAGCAATATCTGATAAAAATGGATGAGAAATACTACATTAACTTAGAGCAGGCACCAAATGGCAGACTCTGAAGTACTAGAAGAGAAAATAATACTATAGCCTCTAAAGGTGAGTAGAGGAAAGAAGTCTATTCAATTGCATACAGGAGGCTGCACTCATAAAATCTTAGGGCTACATTTATATCTGGTATAAAAGAATATAAATGCATTGATTTAGTCTTACTTTCACATTTAAATTGGGATTTTCAAAGAAGGTATAGGACTCAGTTCCTACTAAAAGGAGCTGAACATTTGACCGCTCATATTGATTGTGAGAATCTCATCGTTATAAGGTAAAAATGATTTCAAACCTGCACTAGTCTATAAATGTCCAAAAATTACTTTCCAATTTTACTTAGCAAGCATACAATTATGCATTTCCTAGTCTTACTTTAAAATATAGCTTTAAAAGAATATGTTCATTCAGCTCTCACAAATTTCACTCATATTTTTCCTTTCTCTGCCTGCTCTGAATATGGCAGTGTCATTGAAGGCAAAGGGTCTTCATCTGAAACACAGAATCAAGTGGTTTTAGGATGTACAGTACTGACATTTCAACCACTGTTCTGGAAAGAGTTTTTATCTGAAATGAGTTTCTAACTTGTGCTAACACCATCTTATGACATATTATTCCCTTAGTTTTAAAACTAATCATGTAGCAATTTGACAATCCTGTCTCTCCATCTCTGAGATGTATTTGTTCATTATTTAGTTTTATATTTCCCGTGCATCAACAATCTAGTGTCTCTGTCTCTGAGATGAATCTGTTCATTATTTAGCTTTATATTTCCCATGCATTACAGTACTTTTATCTCCTTAATGCAAATACTTATAGCAGGAAGCTTTCATTTTTTTTTTTTTTTAAATAAAAAGGCAATCTGGAAAATCTCTACCAAGTTTTTCTTTTTTAAAAAAATAATTTTCTGTGCATTGTAAATAGCCCTTCCAAATTTTCAGAATTACTCCTGTGCCTACAGAGGAAAAAAAAGAAAAAAAAAAAAAGGAGAAAGAGAAAGAGAAAGAGAAAGAGAAAGAGAAAGAGAAAGAGAAAGAGAACGAGAAAGAGAAAGAGAAAGAGAA
>JAWLRI010000331.1:2275367-2287257 GCA_034781795.1 Crypturellus tataupa
CTGTGCCATGTGCTCTAGGTGACCCTGCGTGTGCAGGGAGGTTGGACTAGATGACCTCTAGAGGTCCCTTCCAACCTCAACCATCCTGTGATTCTATGATTCTATGATTCTAGTAATGTATCATTTTGCCATGCTGCTTACACTGTCAGGACAAGATTTTGTTCACATGTAACCTGCCAGCTTTTGTTTTGATAGCTGAGACATAGTACACGCCACAGTATAAAGACACAATAATGTATTTATGTAGATTTTAAAAAAAGAATAAATGTACCAGGTGGGATAATAAGCCACCCGATGAGTACATGTTATGATGAATGCAAATGAACTGGTTATAACTTCTTTAAAGTATTTGAGTTTATATTCTTGCAGATCTCATAAATTTAGAAAATTTCCTGCAACTGAGTACAATGATAGGTAATTTGCAGTTAGTAAGTGCTTTTTATGGCAACTGCAATTAATAAGTGAGCACAAGCAGAAGTCTTGAGTAATAGATCAACTCATATATATATAAAACTGTACAATTAGGGAGTACATTTAAAATTACTAAAGAAAGAAGTGAAGACAGAAGCCAAATCAGCCATCAAAACTCATGAAAATCTCCCACTTAATAATACAGAGACTTTCCTCCCTCTTTTCATATTACCTTAAAATAGGATAGTACCACATTGAAGGTCTGATACTACCACAAACAGGGCTATTTGGGATAAGAATCTTACAAATAAATGTAATTTGAGCAAGAGGAGAAACATACATTCCCTTACTCCACAAAGACCTCCTTCCAAGCTAGGCCTTGGTTTGTATCCTATTTCCCTCTTCCTCATTGAACTTCCTGCTGCATCTGGGGCATGGGCTTAACTACTGTGCCGTCATTCCAGTCACGCTCACATCTAGCACAGTTCCTAAAGACAACCCTTCACCCCCGAACAAACAGCCTGTGCGATTCCTTTTTAATTAAGCACAGTTTTAATCACTGGACTGGCCTTGAAGAGGCCACGTCACTAAAGCAGCATGTAATGCAACACATATAAGAAAATTATAAAATTAATTCCTCTGGGGTTTTTTTGGACACCACGCATGGCAGCTTGTGAGAGCTCATTTCCTGATTGGTATGATGGATTTTTTCACTTCTAACATTTTATATTGGTATCGGACAACCATTGTAATTGTTCTAGAGAAGTATTGGACAGTGTTTGACACATCCATCATGAAGTCATAAGATCTTTCTGCATCTTTTTTTCCAGTTTTTCAAAGTCTCCTCTGCAAATCTGTTTTTCATACATAAAAAAGTTCCTTTTCAGTTATCTAGTTCTCCAGTTAAACATTATGAAATAATTTGGAATTTTCAGTCACTGCGGAAAGCAACGTTCATTGTATTTAGCCCTTTTCATTTGAAATACGTAGAAAGGTGGCAAGGATGCTGACTTTAAATCATTTTTACCTTATGCTATTTCAATAGAAAATTGGAGAAATAATCTGAAATTAGCTTCAACTAAAAAAGAGATCACCTAATTGATTGCCTTTTACATGCCTTCTTATTTAAAGAAAGTACTATATAAAATTATTCCGCACTTCATGTTTGCAGCTTGAGGTCAAAAAGTCAGCTCCCACACAGCTTAAGTTATAAATGATAATTGACGATAGCATTGCGATGTTTTTAATTTTCCTGAAACTGCAATTTTGAAGTGAGAACCATTTCTCACTCCATTTAAAGGGCTATAAAAATATGAAAAAAAAAAAAGTTTAGCTAGTATTTCCCAAATTCAATCACCCAATCATTATCAGACAGCTTACTAGTTCTTGTCACTTAATGCAACTGAAATGCAATTGACAGAATGACAAATCTTTTTATGAGAAGTCTGAGTCATATCAAATTAGTCACACGGAGACGTTAGTAACATATAACCTGCAAAGATGTAACGTCTATCTGATTTTATACTCTCTGTGTTGATATTCAGTCACTGGTGCATAGATACAGCTAGAATGTCTTTTCGATTTTAAACTGCTCCTGCTGCCAATTCTGCAGGGTTTCGTACGTAGTTTTAAGCAATGGCAAGGAATTCGTGCAATATCTAAATTTGAAGATGCAAAAAAGTCTCTAGTAAAAATAAATAAATAATAATTTACACAAATATCAAACAAATATTACATACAAGTCTATTTTAGCTTGATTCTACATAACCAACCTCAAAGTCAAGATCCTTGTGATATATGTACCAGCTGGAGTATTATATGTAGGGTACAGGAGAATAATATTCAAACGTGGTTTCTCGGGGCTATTTGGTGCTCTTTGTTCCACTGATAATTTGAGGTAGAGCTGCTTTGCTCCAGAACAAACTCATAAACCAACAAAAAAAGCATGAAAACCACACTATGATCCATTTGTCCCACCAACAGCTCTGAAATATGCAGTTAAAAAACAGTATCAGTCTCAGTGCAATTGTAACTTACTGCGGAATAAGTTTCTGGCTCCACTGCATGTCCAGGTTCATATGACATAAAGACACCCAACTAAGGAATATAAAGAAGAAAAAATATAATGTTCTTTTTAGTTCAAATTCAGAATAAAGGACAGCAGTTTGCCTGACTTTTGCCATTAACGAACATGACAAAAAGTCACTTTTAAATGCATGAGCCACTGCTAAATAGAAAGGAGATGGTAGAAAAGGTTTAGTATCTAAAATGCAAAATTAGATTATTATTATGATTATTATGAACTCAACAGTAACTTAAGTATCTCTAATTTAGCTCACAGTTATGCCAGTCATGCTCAGAGCACTGCTTTGAAAAAACAGCAGTATTGAAAATTATACGTGCCAGAAAATGTGACCAGCATATAAATACTTAACTCACGAATCGTTTGGGCAGGTAAGTATGTGAACAGGGCCATTCTGAGGGGAGCAAACACGGTAGCCGCTGCCGGGCCGAATCTGTGGTTGCTGCAGGCTGGGCTGGACGGCGCCCTGCAGAGCCGAACACGGGCTGCTCCCCGCAACGCGCGCGCGGGCCGGTTCTGCCGCGGGCCTGCAGCTCTCAGGCAGCAGGTCCCGTTGAGACTCCGCGTCCAGCACATGCGGCCTGGAGACTGCTCGTGACGAACAACTGGTGCTCTTAAAAATTGAGAGGTGGTAATATTTCTGTGCTGAACATTACTTACCGCGATACATTGGCAGGATGGAGGCCTGAGGATATTTTTCAGAATAATGCTTTTCTCTAAAAGTGGCTGCACTTCTGAAGAAAGATGTAAAAATGTCTCTTTGCTTGTTCTGAAACAACCATATGAAAGAGAGATAGTAAGATAACCTACTATGAAAATATCAGGGAAAGGCAGGTAACGAGTACTCTTGTTCTGTGTTTACTCATATTATTAAAACAGATAACATTTTTCAATTTGATACTTAATTACCATATATCCACCTAGAAGACATAAGATCACCTATATTTATTCATGTCCTAGTATTTTTGGCTATGCTATTGCTGCTAATGTTACAGCTTCTGACACTACAACGTCGTTCAAACCTTTTTACAACTTAAAATAATAACTATCTCATTCACCGCAGTAATTTATCTTGTGTTGCAGAAGCATTCATTTTTCCTGTGTAGAATTCCTCTAAGCTAGGCTGCTGTTTTTCTTGACGCAGTGACACTTGCAAATGCTTGTACACAACCTAATCCACTGTAGTTCTACTTTTTTTTCTTGCAAACACCAGCCTTGCCTTTGGGTTGAGTTCTTTGTTATAGTGTTTGAGCTTCTGCAAACTCATTTCTAAAAACTCCGGTCCTTGAAAAGTATCAAATACCTTTTTTTAAAAAGTCTTCAGGACAGAGAGCACTTTGGATGCTCAATCCTGCCTGTAGCGCTGGAGGTCTGGACTTCCCTTCATAAAATCTCTCACACGGCACCTTCAGTCACTAGTGTCATTTTGGGGTAGCTCTTTGGCAAATCAAATGGCTTTTGCAGTACATTAATCCTGACTCTTCTAGCAGTCTCCCTCTCTTTCTCCCTCAGCTGTTTTGGTCCTGTATCTCAATCATGGGCTTTGGATTACAGCATCATAAAGTGTCATTGTCGTCAGCCCTAGATAATATAATCCAAGACTTTAATTCTCATCCATACTCCTTCTTACAGGAGTGCAGCATTCCTCAGATTTTCTATGATATGGGGGGGGAAAAAATCAAGGGTTTCAGAAGCTGTTCCTGTCATACTGCCAGGGGTACCTTTTGGCTGGTATCCACTACTGCAGATAGAGGTTTTCAGACACATTTGCACCATGAAGTTTGAGTTGGGCAGCCTTGTAGGGAATGCCCTGCAACTCACTGTGCTTACTGAAGACACCTAGCCTTTCATCTCCCTCACCTATGGACAGCTTGACTAAGAGATGTTATTTAAGGTCCTGATATGTTACCTTTAGGTATGCTGTGTCTTTCTTGATGTCTGTTCTCCTTGGTCTCTGGAATCCCAAGGTAGTCGTAACTCTGGACTTTGAGAGAGGCTTTACCAAATCCACCCACGTCAAAAACAGAACGTATTGCTGCCAGTTCCAATGATTTTTCTGCTCCTATAATTCAGGCTACAAAGTGCTACATGTCAGTTCAAACAAACATTTATACTTGCTCATGAAAGACAGTTACCTTTAAAGTTGATTTATATTGGTACACAAATTTGACTTCTGTTTGTATGTGGATTTTAGGATAATGTTCTTGTTATTCTTCTTTTAAATTATTTATTAATAGTTTAGACAAGTAGTCTCATCTTTCCTTCATTCTCACAGAGGTGAGATCAGAGCTGTATAAAATGCCAGTAACTACTATTTATTTTGGCTTAAATGAGAGCGCATGTTATAATTTATTTTTCTGTATGGCATTGTGAATTTCATAATGATGCATGATAATTGTTATATAAAGGACACTGTCCTTTTTAGTTATGCTTAAGTTAAGCTAACATTGAAAAATATATTAGAAATTGCTTTTTCTAATATTTTATATTTTAATAAAACTTCAGTATCTTTTTTAGCTATTAATGAAACAAAAACGTATAGTCGATGTATGAGAGAATTATATTCATCATCAATCTTTTTTCACCTCATTATTTATAGAAGCAGTCTTGTCAGGAAGTTTTGAATCAGATTTCTTTATCTCTGTGCACCGTGCTTATTTTGTATCACTCTTTCCTTCCCTAGCTTCTAATGTCAAACTATTAATAATTCCTTCCAGTTCCTTATCCTGATTTCATCTCTATTCATGTGAAGGTGCCCTGCACTTACAGACTTGACAGAGACCTGACTAAGGGCCACTGCTTGCAAAATCAGTCCTAATACTAACACCGCATCTCTGCCCACGCCTGGCCACCTCTCTCTTCGACTGACGATTCATCCACTTCTTTGCAGCAAAACACACTTTTCCACCTCTATTGGCCTATCAGCCCTTTAGTGAGCTCTCACCATGGTTTCTCTTTGCTTTCCACCAGAGCAAGAAACTAATTCTCTCTGAGATTCTGCACGCAATCTTGCTTCATCTCATTTCCTTTCCCACAATCCCCCCAAATTCCTAAATGGAGCAATTTGCTCTGGTAGCTTTTCTAAAATCACCTCCCTGCCTATCACAGCACCTCTCTTTTCTGCAAACACGTGAGGCTGGCCTTTTAACCTTGTCATCTCCCTCTTATCTTTTGCTGTGCATTTATTCACAGTTTACTCGGTTTACATTTTTTATATAAAACTAAAAAATAACAAGGTATTTCAGTATGCCAGCTTCTCATTAGATAGCATACACTGACACTCATTCTCCCTGCACTTTTAATTTACTGTTTCTGCTTGTCCTCTGTCCAACAGCTTGTAAATGCCTGCAGACAGAGACCTGTCTTACAATTCAGCCTCGTATTATTTACTCAAGTTATTATTTTTAATTATTTATGTAGTCTTCTCCTTTCTTAGGCTCACCTTCCTATCCATCGAACATCCTCTAACTACTCATTTTCCTTGTCCGTCCCTTTGACTGTGACAACCTCCCCTTAAACCCCTGCTGTGGCTTTGAATCCTTTTCCTTGTCCTATCTTATTGTCACAACAATAATAACCCTTTTCACCGAGAAGGTTCAGGAGAATAAAAATGCAATAAAGAACAAAATAAGACTAATAATTTGGGAAAGAGCGGTATGTTGATCCTCAAGAGCCGCTTTGTCTCTTAGTAACTGGTAACAGGAATTAAGAAGACAGAGCAAATCACTGGGAGCACAATAATATCAGTGATAATGAAAGGCTGGTGTAATCTCTTAGGAAAAAAAAAGTTATTGAAACAAGATAATCTTCTTGATTTTCACTGATATTTAGGGTGTGAAGGGGGCCTTAGCACTATTCATATCAGACTTGCAAAGCTCTTAGAGGGAAACAACCCCCATATTATAACTCAGAAAAAAACATTTTCTAAACACCTACCCATAAAACAAATCTTGGGAGAAGGGAGCTGTGAAAAAAATAGACCTCATTTCAAAATAAACCCTAATTGTTCTTTTGTGTCTGAATAAATATGTCAAAAAGGAGAGAACATTCTATAAGGAAAAAAGGCAAAAAGAACAAAGTGAGAATATAACATTTCGTTTTGAATTTTTATCATATTACTTCACAATGAGCCAAAAAAGACTCATATTCTTACAATTTTGTTAACGTTAACTCCAATTTCTGCAATGTAATGCACATCAGAAAGCAACAAAACAATTCTAAATAACAATGAAATTCGGTGTGTGTTGCATGTCCTACCACAGGACATAAATATGATATGACATGCCACATTAACCTGCCAGGATACTATAATAACTATTACTATTTGTTTTCAAGTTTTGATTTAAAAAACACAAAGAGTTACAATTCAAATCCTAACTGAATAAAAAATTACTTTTATATCAGTGCTAACTCTGGGGATATGCTTGGAATTGAAACGCTTGTTTTTTGAACACTTTGACATTATTTCTCATTGAAATGAGCATGAGAAATTGTTCATCAAAAGTAGAGAGGGAGAAAAAAAAAGGATTAGCATTTTAAACCTATTCCAAGAGCTTGACTTAAAACCGAGGTAATTCTACAACCAGACAGAATTTAACTCCTTGTGGCCTCTGAATGATCATTTTCATACTGCTTACACAACAGGACTTTCCTCCCCCCACGCTAATACATATATTTTTCTAATTAACAGAATTTTTAATTGAAATATTGGTAACTGGTTATTGCATAAAACAATATGACTTTTTTCCTAATATTTTATATGTGTAAGAAAGGGATTTTGACACAGCTTAAGAATTTTTTGAGATTGCCATGCTACTGCAGATTCTACTGCCTTTGCTGTCTTTTCATAGTCTTTTCTATACTTCTTTTTTCCATTCTTTTCTTTCATATTCCACTATTTTCTCTCACTTATCTCTTTTCCATATTTTTATAATTATGAGTAAAAGTTCTATAAAACTTAAGAAGCCTTCAGATAGATCATTACTAATATAATTACAGTATGGAGAGCACAGTGATGTTTGAATGTAAATTAAAGTTGAGTTTTTACAGTTCATTAGAAAAACTCAGGGATTGAATTTAGTTTAATCAAAGCTTGAGTGCTCCCAGTATACGCAGCACATACCTAGTCAAAAAAACATTAACACAGACTCGGAGATTAAAGATGTATGCCACGCTTCGCATCCATTTAAAGGAGTCCATGCAGGGTGCACTGCAGGTCCAGCATCTGACAGCCTAACAGAGTTAATAAAAATATATGTAATGAACTAACTTACAAATGAGCACAATTTGATACCTTTTTTTTTTGTGCCTTATTTCTGCAATCATTTGTCACCATAGACTATTGGACAAGTTCCTGTGGGCTTTGGGCTGCTACCAGGCTCTAGGCAGAGCTAGTGGAGAGCCTTTCAGTAGTTGCTTCAGCACCACTTTCCCCCTCCTCTTGGTAGTTTAGCTGGCAGAAGAAAGGTTGCCTTCCACTGCTGATTCTCCCTCAGATGTTTTTTCCCATGACAAGCACTGGCACAACTTCTTGACTTTAATGTCTTGTAGAGGTAGTGAGAATGGCTTTTGGAGTGGGAGCACCTAGGACACCCATCTCCTTGCACACCCATGAGTTGACAGTATGTAGCAAATGCATTTCCTTCTCACCTGTTCACTTAAAGAGTGCATATGCTCCAGATAATCAACAAAAATAGTGTGTATCATTCATCTTAGAACACATCTCTATGGAAATTTCCTACAATTCCTACTTGGATGATGGTTCTCTACATAGAATTACTTCTTGAAACCTAAAAATTTGCAGGGTATTAATCCAACTGATGAAATTTCTTACAGTCTTAAAATTTGAATGTAATTATCATGGCACATTAAACTACTTGTCTTAGAAAAGTTCTTTTTTTTACAGTTATTTTTCTCAAATTATTTTGTGAAGTTAAAAAAAAAAAAACTGTATATCCCATATATTTGCCATGACCTAGCTCATGCAAATTGTTACGATGCCACTTCAATTCTTTACTTGCCTGTGCTGCAGGAGCTGATGTGCAGAGCTACCCAGCTTTAAGCAGCTGATCATCTGCACAGATGAACTCAACCTGGACATGGTTTTGCTGCCTAAAAAATAAAAAAATCCCTTGAGTCAAACTGTGTGTTAAATTTTAACTGTCCTAAAAATAGGAGTTCATAATTGAAAAGCTGGCAGATCCTTTAATTATAGGGGAGCAAATAATGCTACGAGAGAAATGTAAATACGGTCTAATTGTTGCTTCTTTATTTCATTGTTAAAGAGCTAGCTGACATAATGGCAGACATGGGATAATGCTTGTGTCTTAAGCGGCAAGGTTTGCAATCAAGTTTTTAAAATGTTCCTCTTTTGTCTTCCTCAGGGGACTTTACATGTAAAGTCTTGCCAAATGAATCAAGAAAAAACAGGGTAAGTGTGAATGCTAGGAAAAGAAATAGCAAAGAACATATTGAAAGTACTATACAGAGCACAGTTTAATTGAATTGTGATTTGTTGGTCTTGTAAGCACTCTCCAGAAACGAATATCATGCTAATCAAAGGCTGGCCACCTTCACCTTATTTTTAGCAGGCAAACTTTAAATGAGACAGTTCCAAATTTTGATTTCTGAGGGATATTGGATCACATTCACCCACAGGGCATTTAAATATAAAAACCTATTTATATGCAAATTCTTTAGTATTTCATGTAAAGTGGATTTTTTTTTTATCAATTGACCGTTCTATTCTATAAGTTATCATGTTAATAAAACATCTTTAGTAATGGTAAAGTGATGGAATAAATATAATCATTGGAGCTCGTTTTGGTACATCCTCGACTTTCTTGGGGCATTTCTGTGGGTTCCTGGAATGCAGAGCTATGAAGTTAACACATTGCCTTTCATAAAGAGCCTGGGAATGAAAGACTTTACAAAAGGCTCCTGTGATCACTCCTGTCTTAATTGGAGATGTAACTAATACTGGAAAAAATCAGAATATGTTACTCACAAATCAAATGAAATGAGGGAGAGTTTTTCCTAAGAAAGTCCTTCAATCTTAAAAAAAAAAAAAAAAAACAGGGAAAATCCCATGGCTCCTACTAGTGCACATGCAAATACCTAATATATCTGGCTATAATCAAGGAGTACTTGCTATTACAAGGCATTCCCTCTGATAGTCATTTATATGTAGGAATGTGGGACGGCAGAAATACCAGCTGGGGGCGTTTACTAAGTGTGTCTTGCTGTGCACTGAGCAATGCAGAGAGAGTCTGGAATGGGCTGGAACAGCAATTCCCCAGCTTGAGGAGGAAAGGACTTTCTCAGGAAGGCCAATTTTTCTGGCACCTCTTGCATTCCTCCATTATAACCACCTTGACAAACTGCATATATTTGTGTCAGCCTGGTGCCTCTTTGAGAGTTTTACTAGGAGACTCTGAGCACTAGCACATAAGGCATCACCCACACAGATTCGCTTCTGGAGTGAAACTTCTCTACTCTGTGAAGGCCACCATATCAACTTTCTGAAGTTCTCTGGCATTATGGATTGTTATCTGGCAGAACAGTCAGATTCCTAGCTACATTTTTTCTCTCAAGGATCTTCTCAAGGATCAAAAACATCTTCTCAAGGATCAAAAATGCACTCTTCTGAAAGGCTTTGCCTACAACAGCTTTGTTTTATAACTTGCTTTGTGTCTAGAAAGAAAAAACAGCTATCCCACCTTCACCTTTTGCAGTAACATATTAGGCTGAGATGAGAACAGTACAACACAATCAGTCATAAGACACAGAGCAGCACAGATGAGGAAGAGTTCAGTGAGCACAAATCTCACCCTTGTCCCAGCGAGGTTATAGTTTTGATAGGTGATTGCTTTGAACATGCCTGTAGTGGTTATTTGTTTATTTAAACAAGTTAGATGCAATATTGTAGTTGCCTCTTTTCATCAGACCTGATTAGTGTTTCCTTGGAACATTTATTCCTCCTGTGCTGTACTCAGGGCCAGCTTCTGAGAAATAATAAAGTAACACAGACTGTTTGAGGAGTCTGCTACAATACAAAAAAGTGACCATCTTGCATACAGTCTATCTTATAAAGATTTTAGTGAAGAATATTACAGCAAGTGTCAGTACTACTATCATTCCCATACTGCACAAAAAATCAACATATTTATCTGAAATAAAAAGTTCTTAAATTGTCCTTTCAAAAGGTTTGAGAGTACAAGCAGGCAACTTCACAAATTGAAGTTTACTAGATAGAAGAGATATTAACATTATCCATATGTGCTCATGAATGTAGTTGACTAAATGAATGAAAAAGGTTATCTTTGCTAATTCTTAATAGTGAATGATAGACTTACAGTATTTTTTCTATTTAAGCTTTGTCTTAGTAAGGTTACATCCTGACTGCAACACACACTGCTTCTTATTGCCACCAAACTGTTCTTATAATTTCCTCCAACTATCATCTGTTGAGTTGTTCTCAAAACCCAAGACTTTTCATCAATTTATATGTAAGCATCTTCACCAATAAGACTAGCGAAAACTGTATTTTATACATTTCAGTGAGGAGTATTATTGTTTGATAACCTTTTCTTGCCTTTCAGGTAAAACTATTGATAACTATATTTTACTTATTGATACCAGTTTTGAATAAAGTTTTGTCCACCATTCCAGGGAATGGAAAGATAGTTGTCAAAAGGAAAAAAATTAATCCTAATTAAATTTATGAACTGAATTTATCCACAGATAGATTAAAAACAATATGTAATATGGAAAGGGATGATTTTACCAAAACAATCTATCTTTTGGGATATGTCTTATAAGATCTTAAAAGATCTGTTCACCATACTCATAGGAAGTCTGACAATCTTTCACTCAGTTTCTGATTTTGATTCTAGCAACCAGCATATTTATGTAGAAAACTGTGCAGTCTTCTAAATAACTACTCATATGACATATAAATATGAAAGAACTTCAAAATTCTAGTGAAACCGCTGCTACTATAAGATTGTCATGAATTAAAACCTATTAAAATCATGATGAAAATGAATGTGGATGGAATCCCTCTCTCAGATGCTGGGAAACACTGTGAAATCAAAAAACTGTTTTCAAAAGTCTTAACATGCTAGAACATATGAATTTTTAAAATTTTCAGTTTGATGTTAAACAGTATGACAAATGGAAAAACATAAATGAAAACTGAAAAAAAAAAAAAAACCCAAAAACTATTGCCATATTCCCCATGACTCTGATTTCCTTTTTTTTAGGAATTATATAATGAAGGTTGTCATTTTTGTCAGTTCACAGAATCATAGAATGCCTGAGGTTGGCAGGGACCTCTAGAGGTCATCTAGTCCAACCCCCCTGCACACGCAGGGCCACCTAGAGCACATGGCACAG
>JAWLRI010000331.1:2287332-2345311 GCA_034781795.1 Crypturellus tataupa
CTGAGGGAGCACTCTGTGCCTTCATCCAGGTCATTGATGAACAAATTGAACAGGATTGGACCAAGGACTGACCCCTGGGGGACACCGCTCAACACAGGCCTCCAACTAGACTCTGTTATATGAACTCTTAGTTGTGTCAAACAGATGAACAGAGACATGACCTATCATTTAAAGTTTTTGAAATATTTCTCTCTTAATTCCTATACACTTTTTGATCCATTTAAAAACCTACATATAGCAGAAAGAAGAAGATTCTGCTCTTAATTAGATTAGTTTACTTATAGACTGATTTATGGAGGCAACTTTTTGCTCTGGAATTATTTTCAAGAAACCAGAGCCAAAGGTATCCCAGTCCTTTCTTAAAGGCATTTATACTTTAGAATCATTATTAGTGAATAAGCCATACACATCATTTTAATAATCAGACTTTTCCAGGCTAAGAGCTTATCTCCTATTCTCAGATATAATTACAACACACTCCTGATCTCCATTAAGTCTATAAACAGAATACATGTTTTAATTCTTGACCCTTGGGACCAAACCAAAATCAGAGATTAAATGAAGTCAAAAGCTTATCAGTAGCCTGATATAATACAAACTAAAATACAGACAGCATACACAATTATTTTGTATTCAGACTTTGCTTTGTATTGTGCTCAAACACTAATCCTTCCATTTACTTTAAAAGATTAATGCAACAAAAGGGTGACTAATTGTAAAAGGGGCGCAATAAGGTTCAGGTTGGTGCTCTTTCATATTAGAGAAAAATAGTATGTTTGAGATGGAGAAATTAAATTTTCTGGAAGAGGTCAGCTTGGGAATCAAATGAATCCTTCTGATTCATGCAGAGTCATGCATTAACCACTTGAGATTTGGTAGGGAAAGACTTAAAGCTTTTTTTTTCCTCTGTATAGATAATTTCCTTTAATAACTAAGTTGCTATTTTGTCTTCAGAATATCAACTTTCCAAATTAGTTGAGTTCTGAAGGTCCTCCAGAGCACAGCATTTCTGATTAAACACTTTCTAAAGTTCATTCTACTAGCAAAAGTGGAAATTCCATTATTTTAGCAAGAGCAGGCATGTCAAGTCTATCAAGACATGATAGGACTAAGGATGGAATGGAGTTAAGGAATCTATGGCTGTAAGTCATAATCAGAGGACACAGAAGTTATTATAAACCTTATTATTATGTGGCACAGTAATCAAGTGAAAACTAAATTGTGAAGAATTAGTCTTAAAACTTTTTTAAAGATGGAAGCTCTGGAGACAGAGGTTCATGCAAGCATATTTCCTTTGGCGAGGCTTACTCCAAAGAAGTGTTACTATTTGCCCTTCCCGTGAGCTCTGGGGCAGAAGAACAGTAGTCTCAGGAACTCCAGCAGAGCCTGGTGAGGAGGAGCAGTCTTTTGAGTAGATGGAGCATATGCTTCATTTACACTATGGTTAATATGCTCCCATTTACACTAGGGCGAGTTCCCTGATAGGATTCCCTTAGGCAGAGTTAAGCCCTTGGAGAGGATTATCTGGTTCTTTACAGTTCCTTGACATGGAACTATAAACCATACCCAGAAGGTGGACCAAAAGCTTAAAGCTTAGCTCTGTTGGAATAGTAATGGACTGTTTTGTTACTAATTTATGTGCTTTCACGACCACCATCGTCGCAGTTGAATGGATGCAGCCAGTTAAGGGCTAAGGGAAGTGAGAGACGGTTACCATGCTGCTAGTGAAGGACGTGAGCCTCCTCACTCCCCACAGATACTGCAGAGATACTGCAGATTTGTGGACAATTACCCACACTGTTCTGGAAACAGATACCAGCTCCTGAGACATATAGCAAATCACTGACAGGAAGCAGAATTGATACATGTGTTCTGCACATGTATCACAGTAGGATCTTCCTATCATAATCTGCCCAAACTTCTGGACCATCTTATAGAGGTAGAGGAATAAGACAGGAAAAGTTCAGCATAAAACCATAACCAAGAAGATAAAACTGCATGAGAAGGCCTAAAATAAAATTTGCCAGAGTTTTCCTGGGTTGTAAATTAAGAATGTCTTTTCTAGTCTGGCAGAGGCAGGAGGTCTGCACAAAGCTCATTCACTCCAGTTCTTCTCTCTTACTAACCACTATGTCAAGAGACAGAGAAAAAAAAAAGATACTTCACATTCTGGACAGAAGATACTAGGAAAGAAATCGCCTCAGATATATTTTTTTTAGCAGAGGAATCACTTTTTAAGTAAAAGCAGTTGTACAAAAAAAAAAAAAGTTACCTTGGAAGATGGAGAAAAAAGAGATTGCATGCCTCAGAGAAGCCAAATTTAGTAGGAATGATTCTTAGACAACAGCAGTACTGAAAACTGGTAAACAAAACAAACAGAAAAACATGGAATCAGGAAGAGGCACACTGGCATACTCCTGACTTGTGTGGATAATGTTTACATCCTGAACTAGCTAAACGATGAATTTCCACATTTTCAGAAATGTGGAAATTCCCACTTTCTTTAACTACTGTCCAAGAAGTGCATAGAAGTTCGAACAAATGTGGAATAAAAAAGTCACATAGAAGTGACACTTCTCTTGCTGAATCATTGGTGGGTAATAGCTTTTAGACATATTATAGTTAAACTATGTATTACTAGTTTAATCAAATGTGCAGCTTTATTAAATTACACATAATTAAAAAATGTTGCTTTGTATTTTGGAAAGTGAGATTTTTTTCTTTTTTTAACACCAATAAGCTCTTTCAAATAAAAATCCCATGCTTTGATGATTTGCTTTTTTATCAACTGTAAAAGAGAAATATGGCCAAAATGAACCCATAAAAATGGAATAAAATATAAACCATTCTACAGCATTACCAAAGTGTGTGAATATTTTGGACACAATTAAATTCACCAATAGGAAAGCAGTTAATATCATGTTTGAGATAACTAGTTGAATAACATTGTCATATTCATACTAATATGTTGTGACAGCTCCTGCCTAGAATATATTACTTAAGATCTGAAAGTTTTGATCATAAAAATGTCTTTTCCAGAACTCTCAAACAAATAAAATACTAATATAATGGGAGAATGGCTAAAGGTCTAAAAGTTAATACTTCAGAACAAGTGAAATATTTCTGAATTAATTTCAACATTTGTCTCTATGTATCTTTGACATTTGGAGCCAGAGGAAGGGGTGTTGAAAAGTAATTGTATTTGCTGCCTTCTAGATATCTTTATTGGTTCTCAAGTGGATCTGAATTCAAGAAATGGCTACGAATGTTTGTCTGGTTTGGGAACATTTTGTTCTCTAATAGCATTTTTATGCTTATGTGTGTGCAAATAAATTATTTGAAACACAGACTCTTCCAGTACACATCTTAATGAAAATGGGAAAACAAGGCAGTTATATTTTTTGTATTTATATCAGGAAGCATGCCAGTTAAGGATCTTACGAAGATACCCACACATATATATACATATATATATATATATTTTTTTAAATGATGCCTTTATTTTACAAATGAGAATTGCATGCCTGGATAATATCCATATAAAAATCAGTTTGATTTCAAAAATCATCACTGAGAAAGAGTAAGGACTTTAAGACATGATCCAATAAGCATTAAAATCAATAGGCAAAGGGCTAGGTTCCTTATAACCATTATACAGATGGAATTATGAATAAATAACAGTCTTTTTCCAAACTTGGTGTTAATATAGAGCTGTTGACATAGTTAGTCCTGCAATATACATAAGGGGAAATGAGTTTAGTTTCATTAATACATCTTGAATATGCTTCACTCAAACAAATAATCATCAAAATCTAACAGCAAGATAATTTCTAAAACATCCTATATAATTTATGCTGTCATTTCACTTTGTGAATAGGATTAATTGCGGAAAACAAAAATCTTAGAATGTGCTGCTGTTATTCTCCAAGAATAAAAACTGACGTGTGTAATTACTCTATCAACTTCTCAACCAAATATACATTAAACTAGTTTTCTCAAGAAAGCTGTTTAAAATTATTCACAGGACAAAGTTGTTACAAGTTTCATTCTTATTCTAATCTATGATCTAGTTCAGTCAGTTCATCTTCTGGAAAATTAATTCCTCAGGTAGTCTAAAATTACTGTTAGTTATGAACTGAAGTAGATTCCTCTCTTCTCTTTTCATTTGTAAAGATTTTATATCTCTTTTTGTGATATTAATTGGAATAATTATTTCTAGTTTTTCAGACAAACCTAAATGAAGGTATTTTCCACTATTAACTCTCTTTTTTAACCTTTGCATATACCAGGAAGGGATGTTCTAGCTTTCTGTGATGGAGATACCTTTGGACCTTCTGCAGCAAACACTGATTTTCTTCCAGGGCTCCCTAGCTGAGAATGGGGGACACTGAAAAACCTGAGTCCTGCTGAGAGCAATGTTAGTAATAAAGTTCCAAAGGATGGACTGGTTCCCACTGAACCTGTGCTAGCACAGACAGGAGAACAGCCCAGCAGAACCCCAGCATGTACTACTGGCATTGTCATTAACACGAGCTATAAAGAGCAAAAATGTCTTCCAGCTTACCCCCACACAGATGTAGGGGGGATGTCACATTCTGCAAAGCAACTTGCAGAGTTACTACCCGAGGACATGATAAAAACTTCTGTTGGGCTGCTTCTATGCTAGTGCAAAAGCATAAGCCCAGCATTGTATTTTGCTATATTGCAATATTGTACTGTAGAAGAGCAGATGTGGATGGAATACCTTAGCACCTTCTTTGCTCAAGTCAGTTTCACTGTGTTTGCAAAAGGCAAATACAGATACATCAGTGCACTTTATTATAATGTCATATTCCTGACACTCTAGTAAAAGTTGATTTGGTGTTTCCATTAGAAATCTCATTTTCAGGGGCTTATGACTCATCCATCTAAGTTTTTTTTCAGGACGAGATTTACCATACAGACCTCAGTCTGCTTATAATTCCTCCCCTGAAAAATTGGTCAGTGTTGGTTATCAGCACATTTTAAATCTCAAGAGTTCAAATGAATAGTTTTCCCCTTGCTATTTCATTTTTTAACATTATCAAGTATTTGTGTCATTCTTTAAGGATATAAAAGCAATTGAGAAATTTAAGTTAAAATGTCCTCGCTTCCACATATATCACATCCTTATCATAATTGTTTTAAACAGAATATTGAAAGTCCACTTGGGAAAAACTAAAAAATCTTTAAGGATGCAGCAGGCAGACAGCCCAGTACTGAACAATTCAGTACTGAACTCCAGGACTGTGATTTTCACAGTACTGAACATAAAAACACCAGGACAGATGTAAATGCTACCACCACATTTCATCCATCTAATCCCGTTGGTAAGTGGTACGTGTACACACGTACACACGCGCAGACATACGTGCACACAAGCCTGCAATTCACTGTGAGATTTTCTCCTTTGTACAATCAGGAGGTTCTGACCTTTTATCCTATTGAAAACTTAGAACTTCTAAGATCTCAATGACTACCTTAGCAATTTCTAAGTCTATACAAGCAAATTCACTGAACATTTATACAGTTTTGGTATTTACCAAAACTACCATTTACCTAACTGTGCACATTCCTAGTTATATATATGCTTAAGATCAAAGTTTAACAGATTATTGCACTGTTTCATGAGGTTGTCATGAAAAACATAGAATTGATTACTCTTTTTAAAAAATTTTTATCAGTATTATGAAAATGTTAAAAAATCTAAGCTGTTATAAATGTTAAAAATCATTTCAGCTATTACAAGTATTAGGAATATTAGATCTATCTCCAAAATATGACTTAGACATAAAACACTAGATATTGAAACATATACATATTTTAAGCACCAGGCAGCCAGATTGGAAATCAGAATCTCAGCTGTTGGAGAACAGGTCATACTGAGATCTCTAACTGTCAAGTGCACAGATAGGCACCTGAATAAAGTTAGAATAAAAAGCCAAGTAGTACAAGGAATATAATACAAGGAAGTGCGGAAAGCCAAAAGTAGGGAAACTCTGAAAATTCTTTAAACTTTTGAACGTATCCTATCTGAACTTGCTATTCCCAATGCTACACATTTTCCTTTTAAAACAAAGGAAGGGCCTTCAAATACTACAGTTCCTACACGAAGTACTTGTCAGAAGAAAGATGATGATGGTTCATTCTTTCAAAGTGACATTTTTCATATTCCTCAGGAATGCCCTAATAACAGTTTATATACTATGTACAGAAGGGGAAGGTTGAAGGGGAAAAGTGCTGAAAAGATTGATAATGCTTGTTCATTTTAACATCCTCAGAGACCCTATGTGCTATTCCTATAGTATGGCACTTCTGAAGTGCTGCAGGAAGGAAGAAACAACAGGGGGGAAAAAAAAAAAGATGCCTGCAACTTTTCATCTGTCTTCTGTGCAGCTAGAAAAAAAGAAAGATGCTTTCCATAAAATAACACATATATCTTCGGAAAATTAGATGTTTAAGCATGCTAACTCCTTATCACAAGGGCATTACCAGTTTCACTTACTTGATTTAACAGCAGACAGCAGGTAAATGAGGTAAGATAAAAATAGAAAAAGATTTTAATTTTTAGTACAGCCACTCTGTCAGAGACTGCCCTATAATCCAATACCGAAGGCTACATCTTTAACTAATTAATGCAAAATATAAACAACACAATGTGAGCCAATTTCTCATCTCACAGGATGTAGCAGGCAGGAATCTTTCTAGAAATTAATTAGCAAAGTGCCTGCTATATAAAGGAAAACTCAAAAGCAAAAAAAAGACTTCAAGAGGACTGTCTGGTTCAAGCTACAAATACCTATATCAACATGCCTTAACAAACTGTTCCCAGGTTAAGGTTTATAATCTTAAAATTGCTTTGCTGTCATGGTCTACCTTGTGCTAACAGAAACAGTATAGAAAAATAACAAAGTGTGTTGGTTACTCACGACACCAAAGTTTCCCAGTTTCAATGCTGTTTGTCACCTGCTATACACAGGACATAAAACCCTACCCAGATGAGAAAGTCATCAGGGTGATGTCAACTGCCTGTGACCATGCACTACCATACTAACTGCTGAGTTACCACACAGGATTTCCTCATTTCTAAAATGACAGTGAAATGCCACGCCTTCTCATACACCACAATCTCATGGTTAAGCAAAAATATTTCTATTTTTCTTCTGGGTGCACCCAGCCAGCTCCACAAACAAACACGAAACTGGGAAAGTGCTTGCCCAAGCACTTTAGTGTGTCATTGAGGTCACTGATGTAACTGGCCAGAGTCAAGAAAAAAATCACACATCCTAATAATATAGGATGTTAGACTCTTATTGAATAACCCCTTGTCAGATTTGTAAGAGTGACTAAATAGGGACTTTTTAGCAGTACTAAAGTGCCTTAAAAATTCTCGAAAAGTGCAAGAGTCTATCTTTCAATGGCTATAGTCATTCCTACACTTATTAATCTCAGGGATTTATCAAAGGCTTAAACATCTTAACCTAGAAAAATAATAGAGAACGGATGGATGGTGCTCTTCCTTGCCAGAGATTATAACAAAATGAAAGTCTGCACTTGGACTTATTTTGTTTCAACTCTGCTCTTTCTTAAAAATTAAGAAACGCCTCAGTGGTTAGCCACACACCAGGCAGGCACCAAAGATTCACTGTGGCTCTATCTATACATTAGAAAAAAAAACAGAGAAATGACTCAATACTACAAGGCTCTGATAAAACTAATTCTAAAAAATAAGATGCGAAATTAGAATTTCAAATAATATCTTTTGATATTGATGAAGAAATTCTAACTGACCATCAAGCAGGCCTTAAGAATACAGATATACTTAAAGATTATCAGGATTTTAGTTAGCTTTCTAGAGACAAATCAGGCCCCTGCTGGGTTTTCGTAACAACCCACAGCTCACAACACTGATATAGCCTACTGGTATCTGAAATGAAAATCGTGTAATATTAGAGCATCATTTAAGCAAGAAGAATTTTATTTATATGCTTATAACAGAATTCAGAGTTACTGTTTTGCAGCTGCTTATCTTTCATATGTAAAGAAACAGAAGATTGCCATGTTCTCTGGCAAGTAAAAAGAAGCTTTTCAGTGGGCTTGTTGTTTTCATAAGTACCTTATTTCTCTAATCCATCCCTCTGTCATGTAAGAGGGTTTATTTCAATGAAAGAGAAGAACACAACTGTCTGTTTACACTGAAGATATTAGTTGTTAATACTGAAATGTTAGCCATTGAAATAAGGATTCAGAACTGACAAGGGTTCCACAGCCATCTTAAGTCTCTGTGCTTTACCACAGTCACATTAGGAGCAAGGGAAGGTTATAGCCCTTAGTTTCCAATCCTTGAAAAGGTGCATCCTTTCCCTTTGGGGAAATAAAGATAGAAAAATACATCTTTCCTTCATCTGTAGCAGACAGCTCAGCCTTTCTTTCTCCTTCAACATATGAACAGACTATAATAACATCAAGCACAGTACAAAAAATCCAATTAACACCTTTTCTCCTGGCATCTTTCTCTTCCCAATTGCTGCATCAACAGAGATGATGAGTAATTTAGGAGTTTTTGTTATCTCTCATTACAAAGCAATTCATCTTTAATTTGAATTACGGTTAAGTCATTCTGTTGAAATGATATTTTAGAAACACTAAACAACAAAATACGCAACAGAAACACTAAAAAAATCATTTTAAAAAGAATGCATTTCCGTGTTTCCCTGTTTGTTGTTGTTGGTATGCTTGAAAATCCACGTGTCACTTCATATTCGGAAGCCTGACAAAAGAGAGAATTCATATTGAAAATCTTGCCATTGACTCATGGACAGTAAGATTCCATGAGAAAAAGGACTGGGATAAAAGTTCAGAGTTTATCTTTCAATAATTACTATGTTAAGACTATCAAGGAAGAACAGAAACAACTCAGTAAGCAGACATCAAAGAAAAATAAGAAATTGCTCAGCTCCAGCTTTATGATCTTCTAAGGATATATATCCTCTTATTTTATAAAATAACCTCTACCAAAACTACAACAAAATGAAAATGAGAGTAAAGACTTGACTAACAAAATTACTTCCAACACAGAGGCATGATGTTCTTATTCCAAATTCCCATATAAACAAACTGAAACAGCAATGGGGCACAAAAATAATGAAAAACTCAAAGATATAGCAGAATGCCAAACATTACAAAAGTAAAGCAAAATATTCAGTTAGAAAAAGCATAACTGACTGAAGCCTTCAGTGATAATGCGAGACTGCTGTAATATGGAACCAAAAATTGTTTCAGTGAAGATGAACAGTACATAATTTGGAGTTCATAACTTAAAAATGAACCTGGACAATCAGTGAGAAGTACATGTTAGTACCATCAGATGCTTTAATACACTTTGATTGAATCTCTCTCATTAAATTCTTCAGAGATATTCTGATTTTACTTGTCCGGAGAGAAAGATTACCACATTTTTCATAGGGTTTGTGGCCCTGCATTGACAGAAATATATTTCTGGTCTTTTTTATCTCATACTATTCATTCCATTTATCTTATTTCTTCCTTCTTCTTTACTCTCTTTAAAGACAATCTTGGCTGGTTGAGCAAGCCAAGAATGATTTCTTGAAACACTGCTGCAAATCTATGGGTGAAAGTGAGCTAAAAATCGAAGCTTTAAGCACCTTGATGCCAGTATGAATTTACCAGATCTTTGGCAGTCTCATAACACTATCATCTCCTCTGCTCTCAGGATGAGAATTAGAGAGAAATAGAGTCCAGAAATAGAAGCTATGTTTCATCTATGTTACTCTTTCATCTTCCTATTCATATGCGTCTTTGGCTTGCCCATCTTCAAGAAAGCAAGACTGGACTCAGACAACAGCAGCAACAGCAGCTCCAGCATAGCAACTGTCTTAGCTCTTCCAGTTTTCCTCCAGCACGACAGTTAACGCTATCTATAAAAACATTTAATCAAGACTTCCTTTATTAACATACTCTACTGCTATTACAATAGAAACTTCAGTTAAAGCTTTACATTTCAAAGACTTTGGTTTTGTTCCTCTCTTTCTGTAACTCTAACAAAAGGTTAGGGATTTTTTTTTTTTAGGACTGCCAGATTGCTATGGGAATAAGAAGTAGGAGATTAAAACCTCTGCAACTTGCATAAAACCTTAATGTTCTCCAGAGACAGAATAACATAAACATCTATGATTCTCTGATTTTCCTTAATCTTCCAGTATAAAAAACACCTTCCCCAGCAACTCTTCCAGACACAATAAAATTTTTTCTCTTTCCCGACTGTTTGAAAAAAATAAACATGAAAGCAAGTTTTCCTACCTTAAATGTTCTGCCACAGACATTTGGTAATCTAATTACTTCCAAAAATACCTCAGACATTGGGAAGGAGATAGGTTTAACTATTCAACAGAAAGTCTCTCATATCTAAGTAGAGAAATTTCTGGGACAAAATGGGGTGTTCTACCTTTCTGCCTCTAAAAGCTATTTACCATTTCATTATATTCTGTGGCACTACTTTTTCTTCTGCTGCTGTGCTCTTCTTCTCTACTGTTTCTACCCTGAAAAACTGAAAGGCACAATGAAGACTTGAGGGGCTGAAAAAGCATTTTGCAGACTACACTCTTTAGCAGGTTTATGTATATTGTCTGTCAGCAATCATAACCTTGATATCCATTAGCTTTTCTCTTTTCTCTTATTCCCTTCCTTTTTTCCCTGGACTTGAATAAAGTGAGAGATTTCTACCAATAGAAAAAGTCCCTCCAGGAATAACTTTTTATAGCTTTTACCAACATTTATAAGAGTAAGATATAAGGCTGAGAAAACACAAGTAAAATAGCTATAGAGTTAACCTTATTTTGCCATAATCCTACTGAATGAATTTATGAATAAATTTTCATGTGTATCCTCTAACTCTACCAAGAGATATGAGTCACTTGTTTTAAACCTGACCACATTCAGTTTCACCTGCTTCAAATGCAGGACTACACCTGCACCGGACTACAGTTGGGCTAATATGGATCCCTGAAAATATCATTTCTGAGCATATCCTTTGCCATCCTGAGCACAGGCCACACCTCTGCAATCGAGTTCAAGATTGCTCATTATTCAGCTGTTACGCTGCCATTACATCAGTTGGATAGTACTGCTCTGTCGCTGTCACCGGTGTGACAGAAATTCCACCTAGAATTGCTTTGTGTTGAGTTGACTTGGTTGTACCTCTTGTATCTGCTTGTATCTCTTGCATCTGCTTACCTACTGCTACTGTTTGGTAGTTTTTGTTGACTTGGAATAAAGGAGGAGCTTCCTAGTGTCAAGGACTTCCCTTGAGCTTCTGTTGGCTACCAAACCCATATTGCATTTAAAATGAGACAAGTGTTGGGGACACATGCAAAATTAAGGAAAGTTGCTCTTCTTCAGTCCTCCTTTTTTTCTGGCATTCTTCCTTCTCAGTCACTTGTCTATCAGTCGACTGTTTATGAGCTACTAAGGTAGTCTCTCTGGCCTTTTTCTACCTTGAGTGAAACCTCTTATCCAATGGTCAATGAATTATCTTCACTTGAGAGTGGGCTCTTCTGTCCCTTTCTTACTGTCTTGGATTGAAGCCTACAAACATCATCATAACCATTTAAATCTATAATTCTCCAGATAATTTCTGTAGTCTTAGATAAAAGCTAATCCTAACATTACAGTGTTTTCAAGTCAAAGTTGCATATTTTTATTACCAGTTCACTTTATATTTGAACAATAAAATGACCCTTAGACAAATTCCCACAGCTGGATGTTAATAAATGAATAATTACTGTAGTATTTTTTCTCTGATATTTCAAACTCTAAGAGAGTTAGAATATATTCAAATAAGACTAAGCCATGGATCTCCCCCATTTGCTTAATGAAGATCATTTGCAATCTCCTCAATACCTCCTTTCTTCCTGTACTCGCTTTCGCTTACAAATTTATATATTAAATATTTCTTATGCTCTTAACACTAGGAAAGTACTCAAGTCACGCAAATCATCCTACATTTACAGCTATGTGAGACAGTAAGAACGTGTTATGGTATATTAAGAAAATATAGTTGTTAAAAAGTATTAGGCAAACTGGAAACTCCAGAGTAAAGGAGCAATTTCTTTTATTTGAAAAATGATTTAGACTTTTTTATTCAGTTCCTCTTTCTTTAAATCTGATTATGACAAATGGTTATATAACAAAGTGCTTTAGCAGGAAATGCTGTTAGTTACAGGTGTTTCATTCAAAACACCATCTAATATATTTTTAGTAAATGTGCCTGTACTTTCCTCTGCACCAAAACTTCTCCCCCTTTAGAAATCACTGTAGCTTCAGCCACTTCTCCTTAGTTTTGTAACAAGCCTCCGTTTGTGCCACATTGCCTCAGAGAGAGAGGCTCACTAAAGAGGGAGAAGATGTAGAGGATTTCTCTCCTCATTTCTATCAACAACTGGTAGCAAAGCACAACTGCTCTACCCTTTTAGTGTTACCTGGGGAGCAGGACTCACCAAAACAGATACTTCTGGAGAGCTGGGAAGCGTTTTCCTCCTGCTTTGCCTTTACTCACATTCACACACACTCAAACACTGGTCAGTGGCACAGGTTGGATTGCAGACCAGAGGGTATTATTTGCAGGTAACTTTCACTGATATCTTTCCTCATTACTTCCCTCAGGCCAATTTTTTGAGTGCCCCACTGTGGAGTACAGCTTCAGACATAAACAGTATCTACCACGAAGCTCTTAATAAATTCTACCATCACTCCAGTGGCAATGAGAGTGACCTTTCTCATGTATTCTCCTACAGCAGCATTCAAACAGCATACGACCTTGTCCAATGCAAGTGGATACTTGCATTTGGGGGATCTAAAAGTCAGTGGTCCAGATATTTAGGTATTGGTCTATGTTCAGAGAATCTGGCTTATAGATGTGTAATTTGGAGGGAAGGTTCTACATTTTCCAGCAAACCGCTGCCAGAGTTGTTCTGTACAACTCCTGACACACTCCAATTCTCATTCACGCTAACATTGATTGAAATCCTGACTGTATTTGTCTTTGGAGACACAAAGAGATGCTGATCATTCAATGGAGGCAAAAAAATGTTGTCCTCCCCTCCCTCTCCAGCCCTGTAAGTACACACTTCATATTAGCGGTGAATTTCTAATCAACCTAATATGATATAATCTCATTTCTTACTCTGCAGCAGGAAAATATGCCATCATTAGCTACTTCTTCTGAGGGCAAGTACAATTCATAATGAAAATTAATTTTGTATTTCTATTTCCTACCCCCTACAAATAATAAATACTTGTAACACAAGGACAGATGTATTTAATATATTCAGCTATCAGATTAGAAACACAAGCAAAAATAGATGAAGCAAAATCCATTGGGATAAAGGACACAATACATAATGCCATGCTTCTCTTACAGTAGCAAAAATGTGTGAATGGTGCTGGTGCTCAGAATAGTGAAGAATATTTCTAAAAAATCCAGATGGAACATATTTGGGAATGTTGTGAAACATAATCTTCACTTCCCATTGCTAACATAAGAAAACACTTAGCAAAAAATGATTGCACCAAATAAAAAGTCACTGGAGAATATTGTAAGGAAGCAAGGTTCATCTTTAAAAATGACAGATACTTTAAAAATACATTTGGTAACTTAGTGCTGTTTTATAAGTTCAGTATTAAAGAGCTGAGATTCCTGCAGTAGTAACATGTGTCATAAGAAGAAAAAGGCAAAGAGAAAAAAATATTAACATTTTTTAGGATAATCTGCTGGTGAGGATGGAAGGAATACATTTGATTATGCAAATAGTATTGCATTTCCTAATGATCTAATAAATGGAAATTTCAAAGATCTGGGGAGTTTGAAAAGAAATATACGGCAAACCATAACAACCATGAAAACATAATCATCACATTTATGTAAGTGTACAGCTTCATACTCTACATTAATATTCAATATTCTATCATCTTAAGTCTTACAATTTGATGAGATTACTTTTCTCATCAGATTTGATTAGTATGTGGAAGATATACTTGTTTCAGAGGTACAGCTGAAGATACTCCAGTTGAAGCAAAGTCAGATTCTGGCCCTAAAAAAAATGAGACTTTTCCAAGGCTTCCTATGGAAGGCAGACAGCTTATTTGTGTTTTTTGGCTATCTGGAAAACTAAGCTGCTTCTTTACATTAATGGTCTAGAATCTGTTCTTAGTCAAAAGAGAGACACAAGCACCTGGAAATGATGATTTCTTTTAACCTAAAACAAATGTACCAGATAGGTTAGATCTCTAGAGCTACTTGTAGATACAGTAGATAGTCAACTACTTAGGCAAAATTTGTAATTTTAACGCAGCTAAAGTTAGGAAGACTAAGCTCATACTGACTCATTGTGAATACCTTATCAAGTCAATAAGATTAAAATCTAAAAAAGCTCTTCTGTTTTAGAGACATTGCTCTTTGTATTCTGAGTGGGAAAACGGCCTGAGAGAGAAGACATTTATCTCCAGGCTGTATTTAGGAAACAAACATACCCCTTATCAGCGTTTGTTTTGCTATGTTCTCCAAGCTTTTATTGATAACCCACCCTCCTATTGCAGTCATTTGCTGCAGGCTGAATTAAATACTGATGACAAGAATTGTCAGCTGTACTCCAGGGCTCACACTGTGACTACCTCCCTATCTCAAGTAACCCTTCTTCAGGTTAACCTTCGAGTAACGTGCAAGAACAGCATGGTGATTTTTTTTTTTACAGGATCGTATTAGAGGCATCTCCTTCTTCTCTGAATGTTTAGCTCTTTCTCCTTAGTTACTGCCAACTAAAAGGTTTGGACTTTCACTAAAAGCTATGCTGAACAGTGATACATGCAATTGTGGTTTTAAGCTTTTTTTTTTCTAAGAAAACAAGAAGTACATAATCACGTTTTTTTGTCCATCCACGACCTAACTGTTGCACAGACTTTTTCTAACTCTCACAGACCCTTTTAAAAGTAGTGGCCAAGATCAAGTCACATATATAAGCAGGAACAAAATTTCAGAGATATTCAGTTCCGAAAAGATTTGACAAAACAAGTGGCCAAATAGACTATATGAATTGCTTGCACGGAAGAAGGCTGTAGCATGAATTAAACTTTCTGCAACCATTAGAAAAAAATGATAGACTCTTTGCAAAATGTTTTCCAAAATCACACCTGAATAGACATCAAATAATTTTACCAAAATTCACATTTTTCTAGTCTTAGCTGTGAAAGCTTATCTACAGTTAGAAGATATGTACGTCCACAGCTTCTCTTAGAGACAGAAAACAATTTAATGCTTATTTAAAAAAAAAAAAAAAAGATGACAAAGACTTCCAGCAATTTAACAGAAATACCAAGATCACATCTTTATCCTTTCATTTTTCTATGTCATTTTAGATTCTGAGCTGAAGCGTAATACACAGAACCTTACAGTGTATTTTTGTTGATATTAGTCAGTTGCAGTAGCAAAATTTAAAAGTAATCTTGCTACTCAAAAAATAACTGGGGGAGATAGAGAGACTAGCTCCAAAACTACCACTTGCCTTTACAAATTCCATATCCTTAATCATCTTCTGCTCACATGCTAAAACTTCTATTTCCAGATATTCACAGATAGTACACATATTTTCACCACAGAAAAAAGAAAGCTGGAGAAAACATAATTCTTCTTTTTTAGAAATAAAAGCATATCGACTAAGACAAAAATATGATGTTATTTGGCATAGTTGAGCTTCAAAGGACCAGAGAAACAAGGAGAAAAACACTATGGGAGACAAACTGATGCATAATTTGAGATCTGTACTTCACTTTTTTTCAAATGAAGTATTTTATAGGAAACAAAATACATTGCAGGGAAAAGGGCTTTCATCCCTAAAAATAACTTATTTTGCTCATATTTGAATTATAATTGCACAGATGATTCAAGCAAATGGTTAATGATTTAATTTAAAAACTCTTCACTATGAAATTAACAAATATAATTTAATTGCAATTTCTTGCATGATTAATAGGCTAGATTTTCATTCTTAATTCCATCATGCAGTCTGTTAAATATGGCCTTTTTGTTAAATTATTTTAATTTCCTGAGAGATCAAGTTGCTATTGCATGCAGATTGTGTTATCTAACACCTCATATTTTAATTTCTAATTTTCATATCTATTTGATTAATGGTTTACTTTGATCAGTCTTATGCACCAGGAAGACACAAGCTGATAGTCTTTATTCCATCAAGCAGAATTGCTTGGACTGAGGAAGCACGACAACATGATTCAGAATACAGAAATGCACTGTTGTAAAGTAAGAGTTTTATAAAATCACAACTATTACCAAAAGTTGCTCTGTTTTTCCTTTAATGGTGAATAAAAGTCACCAAACCATAATGTATTTGTTGGGTACACTGCAAAGTGAGAAAATATTTTGATGATTTAATGATTATATTTTCTTCATGGATACTTAACTTTTAAAGTTTTTAAGGTTATGGAGTCATTGCACTTTGCAATCTTTTCCTCAAGATTCATTCTTACACACTATTAGCTAGTGAAGCTCTTGCTGTACATAAGACCTGCTCTGGGAGAAGGAATTTGTTGCACCCTATGAAAAAGTGTGGAAATAGGCAATGAAAAAAAGCAAACCGCTAAAATCTTGAAGGTTCTCAGAAGCAACAGAATGGAGATACAATGATGGGACTATTACTGGTATCACACTCATAACCACCAACCCAAGCCAAAGCTGAAATCACATCATATTTATGATACAGCAGTATTCACTGCTTTATTGAACATAATTTGCTATAGCAGAGATTATGTATTTTCCACAAATACATTCATATTGTGCTCCATTTTTTCAAAAAGATTTAGAATCCTCAGGAGTGGAAGTTTCAGAATAACAGCTGATCAGGAAGTTTTACTTGCCTTTTCAGGAGTTTAGAATAGAAGATAGATGGATAGATAGATAGATAGATATACGAGCTATACCTTTTACTCCATGAACAGAGTCTGCCGTGGAGTTTTATCCGTATTACCCCTGCTGGCATGTCATCGCAGAGTCGGAAATGGGGCCTCAGGAACAATATGCATGCAGCTAGAAAAAAAGATAGGAAAGTAATTATGGATCGGTAATAACAATATGTAAATGATGATGCCAGCACCTGACATTGGAGGAGGGTTGTTCACTTATTCCTCAGATTTTTACTGATTTTGAAGCTACTAGACAAATACCTGCAAAACAAACTGCTTAAAAATCTTTATGTGTGCTCATTTTTATTTATCTGAGTATAATATACATAAGCGAATGTTTTCCTTTTCCAGTTCCACTTAGAATGTGTATTTTTTATTCATATTTTAAATGCAGCTCCATACCTATGGCCTTTCCTATTTTAACACAATGTATATTTAATTGAAATTACTCATTGCGTCACTTAACAGGGACTTTTTCAGCCTAGCAGAAATTTATAAACCCACTTGCTTACTGAAAATATTTTAAATATTTATCCTTTTTTTCACAGTACTCTTTAATACCTCATCATCAAATGATTATTTAAGTGATGTAAGACTCTGAAAAGTCATATTCTAACGAAATGTCAAATAATATGAACAGAGACCTGTAACAAACACTGCTAATCCAGGTTTATCCACTTCAATATAGTGGATATAGTCTAAACAATTCTCTTTTAATTTCACTTTCCATTTGCTTAAGCCTTTTCCCCATAAACTTACACAATTTCTAACTTTTATTATTGCCAGACACATACAAGCAGCTGCTGCAGATCACCTAGGTTTAGACAATTTCTATATTTCTTATAAAAACTGCAATAATATGCTCAACATTCAACCATAAGAGCTTAAGCCTCATTCCATTAGCAATTTTCTAAATGCACAGTGTGTACACATCCCTGAAAAATACCTGAAAATTGCACTTTATGGGCAGAGAGATAAATGGTACATGTGTTGAAGTATAAACTCCCACAGTGGTTAACTATGACAAGTGTGGCTGCCTCTACTGTCTCTGCAAAATCTGATTTCAAATTATGAGATATTTGATGCTGTCTCTTTATATTGTGTTTTTAGTACGAAATTATAAAAGTTTTACAAATAAAGAAAATGCCCTTAAGGCAGAAACAGGTAGTGTGGTAGCATGACAGCCACTTCAGTGTTTGATGGTAATATATTTGAGACACACAAGCTGTGTGGCACCAATGTACATTTCGTAGGCTAAATAATTTAGGTTTCCACTTTTTATGCAAATATTAAAATGAAGGTAAAGACAATCAGTATTCTGCCAGACACTTCATTACCAAGTTTTATTCTGTGCTGTGAGCTCTCTACACAGATAAAAATAGTTGTGCTGAAGAGATGCAGAATTGAGGTTTGATATCTGTGGTCCCTTCCGCTAGGCTGAAAGGAGACCAAATTTTCCCAAAGTATTCACAGAAAATAACTCATTTAAATAATGAGTATCAGCAGTTTCATAGTTTCCTTATGGAGCTGATGATGTTTCCAAGATCTGAAAAAATGACCCTTGCACAAATTGGTTCATTCTAAATTTCTCTGCTTAATATCTTTCCTTGACTGATCTGTGGACTAGTAAAACTGAAGCAACTTACAGTCCAGATGCAACTTGTTCTGGTCACCATTTATCGAGATTCAAGTCAAGGACAAGTACATAGCTCACAATGGAAGGAGAAACTCATGCAGCAAAAGAAAAAAATCTGTACATTTGTTGTGACAACTGAAAATTATGCCTTATTGCATACATGTTATGTCAGGAAACATATATACGTATGTATATATGCATACACATACATATATATTCTTCATGTTTTTACTTTCATGCTTTGTGTGATGCAATTGTGAATTATGTTCTTCTTTTGCAAGGATAATTAAAGATTATGAATGCATAGAATAATATGTCCTTTAAAATAGGATTTGTAAAATTATTGTTCATAATATACAATGGGAATTTCTCTTTTCTTTCTGTTGAAAGACACTAGAGTGTGAAGCTATCCAGGGGTTTAAAAACATTCATTGTGTCAGAGAATTCAATAGAAAAGGGCTCTACTGTATTATTACTTTTTTCTCCATTGGGGAGACCACATATGCATCGTATTTTTTTTCACTATTATTTTTCATACAAAAGGCAGTAATATGGCTTTTGAAATTTGGTAGGTATTAGGGTAAGGAATCTAATCTACATTTATTAGTTTCAGTTCATCCTTTTTCCTGCACCGAAATCATCATCATCGTTCTTTTCCGTGACTTGATCAAGCATAGCTAATTTTTCTTTCCTTTCTTAATTTTAAGAAAGAAGTTATTTTGGAGGACAACTCTCAGGATAACTAGCAAATGGATGTCTGACTCAGATGACCTGACAACGTGATGACCAACATTAAAATCTTGACAATGCAGAACCTTTTGACACTTTGACACTTTTGACGCTGCCCATGTGTGTTGGTCTTAAGTGGCCAATAAATAAAACGGCTAAATAGCAATCATCAGTCTTATAAGTGAAGCTCAGGAAAATTCCCACTTTGAGCCTGCCTCATGCATCTAATTGCAGGCTGCAATGTGCAGTTATATATTAGAGAGAAGCTGTGACATTGTCTTAGCATGCTCCAAAATGGCTGAAGCCATGTCAAAGTTGAAAAGAAGTATCAGAAGCAATGCAGCATTGTAGGGTACAGGAGACTGACTTCTGCCAAACACTTCTTCCATGTCAGGACTTAAGAAAGACAAAGAAAGTCAAACGCACATCAGCAGCTGCAATCAGTGGTTGTGTGTATTTGAGAAATTGGAATGGAGGAGGATATAGCTGTTTATAATCTCCCCTTTCCCATAGAATCACAGTATCACAGAATGTTTGACCTTGGAAGGGACGTCTAGAGATCCAATCCCCCTGCTCCAGCAGGGACACCCAGAGCACGTGGCACAAGGTGGCATCCAGGTGGGTTTGGAAGATCTCCAGAGAAGGAGACTCCACAGCCTCCCTGGGCAGCCTGTGCCAGAGCTCTGTCACCTCCACAGGAAAGAAGTTCTTCCTCACATGGAGGTGGAACTTCCTGTGTTCCAACTTGTACCCATTACCCCTCGTCCTGTCACCGGCCACTACGGAGAAGAACCTGGCCCCATCCTCCCTACAATTGCTCCTCAGGTACTTGAACATGTTGATCAAATCTCCCCTAAGCCTCCTCTTCTCCAGACTAAACAGGCCCAGCTTGCTTAGTCTTTCCTCATATGATAGATGCTTCTTCCAGGCCTTAATCATTGTGACTCTCCGCTGGACCCTTTCTAGAGGTTCAATGTCCTTCTTCTACTGGGGGGCCCAGAACTGCCCCCAAAACTCCAGGTGCGGCCTCACCAGAGCTGAGGAGAGGGGCAGGATCCCCTCCCTCGACCTGCTGGCAGCACTGCTCCTGATGCAGCCAGGATCCCACTGGCCTTCTTGGCCCCAAGGGCACATTGCTGCCTCATGTTTAACCTGCTGTCAACCAGGACTCCCAAATCCCTCTCCACAGAGCTGCTCTCCAGCAGGTAAACCCGTAGTTTGTACTGGTGCCTGGGGTTATTCCTTCCCAGGTGCCGGATCCTGCACTTGTCCTTGTTGAACCTCATAGGATTCCTCTCCGCCCAACTCTCCATCCTGTCCAGGTCTCTCTGAACAGCAGGACACCCCTCGGGAGTGTCGGCCACTCCTCCCAGTTTGGTGTCATCTGCAAACTTGCTGAGGGAGCACTCTGTGCCCTTGTCCAAGTCACTGATGAACAAGCTGAAGAGCACCGGGACCAGCACTGACCCTTGTGGGGCACCGCTGGCCACAGGCCTCCAACTAGACTTGGCCCCATTTATCACCACCCTCTGGGCTCTGCCGTCCATGATGGAAAACTGCACAAGCAAGATCTAGTCAGAGTCCAGTGTACTTCACCATGGGCTGGGCATGGTAAAAGTGCAAGACTTCCCACTAAAACTATATTCAGGAATCTAGTGAGACCAGGTTTGAACATTGAGCCTCCTTAGTTAATCCCTTGGCTAATTACATTGTTCCATGGAACATGAATATTTTACAGATGGTTTATACTGAAACTGGATAATTCAAATAATGTACTTGACAGAGAGAGGCAGAGAACCACACAAGAACAAGAATATTCAATTATCACTCACATAAACTTACAAGTAAATGTTCGGTGTGAACCCTGGAGGGAATCAGTCTGATACCGTGAGACTCTGGATTTCATGAACCGCACTTCAACAAAACGCTTTGTGTTCGTGTCCTGGAGCATTTTGCCCTTGAAGTTTTGGAAGTCTAACTACAGGGGACACAAACTTGGGTCCTTTCTGAGTGGAGCAAAGAATTGCAGCACTGTGTGGGAAAGGACAAACAAATAGCAGGTTATGGAGATAAAAGTTGTTTTCACCATTCTGAAGTGAAAATGACCTCCCTCCCACTATATGCTTTTTCTCAGTGTTTTCCTGTCTTCAGATCGCTAGAAACTTGCAGCATTTGATCTACTCTGCTGCTTGACAGATGGGCTCTGTTGGCAAACTTCATGGTCTGAGTGCCATTCTTAGCTGTTGTGGCAAAAAAAAGGCAATTCTTTTCTCACCTTGGATAGTGCTTTTAATTTGTCTTCCAGGTTTTCTCTATTACTTGTAAATTTACTCAGAAAGATCTATAGAAATATTCTGAGAATGTAAAAATAACAAAATGTGTTTTAAACAGAAACATCCAAGGAGAAAGATAGTGTTTCCCTAATCCTTTATATTTGATTATTTAAAAGCTAAAAGAAGGGTGAAAAAGATCTTGGTCCTCAACTTCAGCAGCAGAGAGAAATAAGCTCAAAACTCTCCTCGTCTTAAGTCAGCGGCCTAGCATTTAGTGATTATTCTTAAAAGGAACAGGTTTTATTCATCTTCATAAAGATGAGCCCAGCTTACTTAGATGCTACCATGGAGTGTACAGTGGTAAAGCCCTCATGTTCTGCTCTCAGTGGATGGACCTAGTTAAGGAAAGGCCTTCACCTGCCTCATTAACTTGTCAAATGCCTCAGATTTAGACAGAGGCCAGAAGTCACAGGCATGCATGTACCTGCTCTTCCTTAATGATTTGCTCCATTTCTCAGGTGGAATTTCTGGGTTACTGTTCTGAGGTCTCCACTGCCTACACCGGCACAGTGTGACTCTAGTCTTCCATTTATGAACAAATGAAAGAAAGTCTCATTCATCATTTAAAGTATTCCTATTATATCCTGATAGAGATATCACATCCTTTTAGAGATAAGCTATTAATGCGTCCATATTTTAGCAGAATTTATATAATAATTTGGCCAAAAATATATTTTGTCTTAGAGGTATATACTATGCTATTTTTCAGCATCTACTTTTGCATATCTAACTTCTTTATATAGTTTCCTACTCACCTCCTTTCATCTCCCCAGTTCAAGTTGCTAGAAGATCAAGAGAATCAAATTCATTCACTTTACATGTCTTGAGGCCAAACATCTGCATGAACGAAATGCAAAGTATGTTGAAAGATTGTGTCTTTTTGCTCATGACTTGTTTTTTCTCCCACTTCTGTTGCCTGTGATACATTTCATTTAATGTCACTAAAATGGATTTTAAAGGATGCATCTTAACATCTCTAAGCACACTGCTTCATTTCCAGTAAATTCTCTTAGGATCCTGTAAGTGCAAAAAGCTACAGAAAGTACAAGACTGTTTCTCTAAAACAAAGGTCACATTAAGTCACAAAACCTCTCATTTTCAAAAATAAATGATAATAATAAAAAGCCTGCCCTGTACGTATGGAAGGTTATTATAAAGGAAAAAAAACCTTTGTCTTAGCCCTCAGTTACAAATAACCTGCTGTGGCAAACAGAGGAAGATTAACAGATGGAAGTGTTACAGCTAAATCTTAATAATATGAGACATTTTCTGTGTCATAGCCTTTGGGAAGAAGTGCTTGTTGTCATTGTCTTTGGATCTTCCTTTACAATTATTTCTTTACCATATGGCGGGGAGGGGGGATTTGTTTTGTTTTCCCCCCATGAAACTACAATGGCAAGGCTTCCTATTGATTTATCTCAACCTGAATATAAGTTTTGGTTTGGATAACACAGACAAAACACATCTGAAAGGACAGATATGAGAAAACAGGCAAACTGAGTAAAAGATCAAGAAAAAAATCCTCCACTCAGAGAACTCACACTAAGAGCAGTGACTAGCACAGCTCTGAGTTTATTTCCTTCTTGTTCTGTCTCTCTGCAATGAACAACTGCACAGTCACTCCAAATAACCAAACAGGCCATCTCCTCTCACCAAAATCAGCTCAGCTTAATCTTACAAGAATCAGTAACACCCTAAACAACTATGCAAATGCTTTTGTTTTAAAGACAAAAAGGTTTAAAGACAAAAAGGTATGACATCTTCAGCTAGATTGTAGAAAAAAACTAACAGGGAAGAAAGCCTTTAAGAAGGAATTAGTATGAAGGGCTTGACTTGTGTTTATTTTCACTTCTCTAACCTGACATACATACATACATACACACACACACATATATATCTGATGAAGTATGAATAGGCTTACTGATAAAATACAGCAAGATATAGTAAGCATAGCAAGGACTATGATTTTTTAGACAATCCTTAGCAGTAATTTTTCTCTAAATTCATGTAAGTCTTACCTATGAGAAAGTAACATTAAAAAAGTGGATCAAATGAAGGGGGAAAAGAGAAAGATTAAACAGAACCTTTACAGTACATGGAAAAAGTTTAAGTAATGAAAATTTATAAAGCACGTAGATACAATAACATATGAGAGTGTGAAGACACTCTTGAATTTTCTCTAGAAGAAAAGCTATTTTTATGTAGCGCAGTATAATTTAGGGTATTATGTGACATCGATCTTTGATCCAATATTTCTTCAAACCTATTCCATTTTGACTAAAAGAGTACTCAGGAGTACTTTCTTTGGAAAGATCATCTATCTAGGAAAATATTATATTGGTACATTCTCCACATTGCTCCTTTCATTTTGGCATGGTTGTTTCACACAACATGCTTGTGAAACCTCAGAAGGAGATGACAAGAGAGTTTACAAAAGTACTACAGCTAAGAAGAGGAAAAGAAATTAATAAAATACATCTAACTTGCAGATTTTACTGCTGCCAATCACTGCAAAAACTCAGCACAATATCTGACTACTTTTGAAATTACCATGTACATTGCAATTAAAATCAGTTTTTCTTTCATACTAACCTTATGGAAAAATTATGAATAAGCATCTGCAAAACAATTGTGTAGCATTACAGCAATGATTACTATTATTTCTATGAATAAAAGAGAAATAATCAATAAGGCAATGAACTAATAGATTTATATTTTACTGATTATTTTATTTATTATAATATTATTATTCATAATTCACTTTATTAATATAGTTAATATGTAGGTTATTATACTTATAATTTACTTTATTAGCATACTTAATATATAGGTTAGGATTTTTTTCCTCTTTTCCTCAAATTTCTCAAACATACCATCAGAGCAAAATTCAAGCATGTAGAAAATAACAATGTTAGGCATAACTGATATAGCAGACTCGTCGTGGCAAAACATAGAGTTTAAGAAATGTGACATTTCTTTTTCATTTTAAAAGTGGTCTCTCTAAAATGATAGGCCTCCTTAAATATGAGAGTAAATACTGATGTGGCATTTGCCAGAGTATTAAAAAGCTTCTATCAAAGTTTTGCAAAAGGAGCACACAAAAAAACCCCGTTGCTATTAGACAAATGAGCATTTGAATGACAGAGGCAGACAGTTATACAAAGAGGCTGATGGTATTCTTGTATATGCTAGATATAATTGAGGGGAAATGTAAATATTCATAGAAAAGTCAGAATAAAAAGCCATAGCTACTGAAAAATTTTGAATCAAACTTTTTTTAGAAATAATGAAGTGTTTTTTTCTAACATATTAGTCCATTCTAGCACTGCTTTTGCAATTTTAAGTAACTGTAAAATTACTGTAAAATGCTTAAAAATACAGAGAACTCACTAATAACTGTATTCTAATTTCACTGTCAAATTAGTAAATCTTAAAACAAACTAAGAAGACCAAACAATTCTAATTCATTTTGCATTATGTATTTGCACGTGCTATTTGTTATTGCTTAGCCGAGAGAACACAGTATATAATAATACACTCACCCAACTCTAACATATTTGTCAATTTCAGGTGAAAAATGTTGACCTTTTCAAAATATTTTCTGTACATTTTATTTAAAAATTGTATTTAAGAAATGTGTAACTTATTCTTTCGGAGTAGTTGTGTGAAACTAAACTATTAGAGTTTGTCCAGATGGTCTTTTGAAATTTTGCATTTAAGTAAAACAAAGGGGATAGTCAAGAACATTGAAAAAGCCAATAAATCTCGTATGGAAGATAATATTTCCAAATTGAAAAGTTATGCATGTCTTTTTTTTTTTCCTCATATAAAAACTAGTGGCTTGTTTAACATAGTTTCTAAAAAGTTTTAAATGGTACATAATTATTATAGACAAATAATGGTTGAAGTAATTCACCATCAGTCATTGACCTTTGATAGCAATACACTCATAAGTCTGGTTGGACACATGTAGTAGTATATGTCCAAGTAGCGTAGTAGCATAGTACAACTCAGAAATAATATTTACTCCTGCATTACTATGGACATGTCCATACTATTAGACCCAGGAATGATTGCAAATCCACACTAAGGGTAAGTCTGTCTGGAAGACACATCCTAAAATTCATATGTAAGTGGAAGCAGGAACCTCTCCAACAGAATAAATAGCTCCTTGCCGTTATGGAAAGCAAACCGAGCACACAGTAGGAACAGCTGACCTGCATCTCAGGAGGTTGCAAGGTACAACCAAGCAGGTAAGCAGAGATATAGCCTGTATGGCATGAACGATGTATAACACAGCTTGACCATACAGACCATGGAAAGAATGTAGGGCCCAATGGGATATTGTTCTTCCTCATAATAATGAGATGTATGAGATGAACGTAATTGAATCTGGGCTTCTTAGCTGGTACATTGAGAAGTCAGAATAGCCATTGCTTCAAGGGAGAAACACGAGAATAAAGAGTTGACTCTGTGTAAGGGAAGCTGTGGGAAGGGGGTGCTGGCTCACAAGGTCATTTATTGGTAGTCACACATGTCACAAGTCGCATTGATGCAGCTGCCTGCTACCAGGTATCCAGAGGAACAAAACGTATTTGTACTGAGTTCTTCTAACTTTAAAATGTGCATTGGTTCTGCTAGGAAATAAAAGGTTATAAATACTTTAAAAGATCATTTCAGAAATAAATTTTTGTAATACAAAAATAAGTACAAATAACATTAGGAAAAAAAAAAAGCTCGAACAAAGGCTCTGAAGAAACAGAAACACCATCAGTTTCTATTTGCTCTGAGGATCTTCACCTTGTAATAAAGAATATTGGACACAATTCTAATATAACTTCATTTGAAGATAACCTCAGGCACTTTTTATCTATCTTGTTTGTGACTTCAGTCTGGTTATGGGAAATTCATCCACCTTTTACCTCAAAGCACCTGCTAATTTGGATCTAGAAAGAATATAAATTATATAATTATTCCATTTAAAACATTTACACCCTAGACAGCATGAGAACAGAACAATACGGAACAATGACAAGAGTTTCCATGCTTTAAAAGTGATTTTTTTCAAAACAGCAATTGAAGTATGCACAGTATAAAGGTGCATAAGCTCAATGACAAGAAATAGAAATTTTGTCCAAGCAGATATATTTTTATTAAGGAACTTCAAAAGTCAAACAAGGTATCTCCTAAATGTCTGATGCTGCTGTTGTAAAAATGATTAATTGTAATTCTCTTGCATTTTTTTTTAAATATGTGTCATGTGATCTCAGGGCACCAGAGGGGTATTTTTGGTTCTGAGTTCACTTATCTAAATAAGGGCTTAATATACAAATAATAGCAGCCCATGCTCTAGCAAAGCTATCAAGTACCTCAAGCTGTCATGACCTTTCCTTTGGATGCACAAATCCAGAACACTCTTGCCTGTGTCCCTGCCTTCATCCAGTTTGGTGTGACTAAATTACCATACCTGTTAAGGCACAATAACACCCAAAAATAGCGTAACACAGATCGCCATGAACACAGTATTGCTTGTGATTTCAACCATTTGACAGAAGCAACATTAGTGTTTAAACACAAGAAAGGGGCTGTATCCAATTCACTGCAGCTTGAAAGCTCACGCAGCACGTTTCCGTAATTTGGCATTTTGTAATGATAATACAACCCTTGGTGATGGAATCAATCACACTGGGACCTGTCTGGAGCATGCCAAAACCCACTGTTTCCTTTCCAGTGGAAATGACTATCCACAGGAGAGAGAGAAATGACGGTCACCCAACACAAACGGTGCAGGTGCTCCCATCCATGAGCTGGGAGCTGAACGCTCCCAGGTTCTTCACTACAGAGGCTCTACGGACAGGCAGGCATGGCAGTGGAGCAGCAATGCTCCGCAGGCCAGTGGAGCTGTTTTCTGCAAGGGTGTGTGGAAAGCAGAGCATAGACATGCTGATTCACATTGCCACGTGAATCTCAAATTTCAAAGGTACTGATGTGGGCGAGGCGTTTAACTCAATTTTAGGTTTTGATCAAGCATCTTTATAGCATGTTTGATACAGATCAAAGGATTTAAATATATCAGATGAAGAGAATGTTCACAAAATCACACCTCCATGCAGTTCATTTTCACATAATATATTGGTAAATTTGCTCTTTTTTTACCCTGTGTTTTGTCTCTGGCAAACAATTCCTTGCTCGCTGCATAGCCTGTTGTACGCTGCGCTTTTCCCTTTCCGTGAGGCTGACACACACTTTTCCTTTTTTCGGCTGTGGCCAAACATGTCCTCCCTCTTAGCAGCTCCCAGGATCAGTATTTTGTTTGCTAATGAACGGAGAGTGACGGGCTGTATGAATAGCTTGCTCCACTATCAGATCTTACTCGGGACCTTAATGACACTTCCTTATCAATGGTAGCAATGACAAATGCATCCATAACTCGTTCTTCTTTGTCTGCCCACGTTTCCCAACACTTAGCCGGCTGTCAGGAAGTACTAACAAAAGCTTTTATTGATCACTCGCTTTTTTGACACATAATCTTGTCATAATACTTTTTCACAACAGCTTATTTCTACATCTTTTCATCTTCATATATAAGAATTTGATAAATATGCTCCTCACTGCTCCCCTATTATGATAGCTTGTCTACTACTCTTCCTGTTACTTTTGAAAGCTAGGACAATCACTTCTGCATGCAAGCTACTGCAAAGTCTTAACCAAAATCACAACTTTGAGACCCTCATTGAAATAAAGTACAACTGAGATTTTGCTGCTACTGAAATATTTTTTGTCATGTATATAGAATAATACATATAAACTGACACTTAAGAAATTGTGAACTTAATGCTTCTTACAAATAAGAATGTTACTTCCTCCGCTTTTCTAACCTGCCACATGATGATCAATCTATTCCCACATATTCAGTTTGGGGTTGGCTTTTCAGAAAAACTTTTGTGAGTTACCTTGGTTCCTCCCTTCCTACCCCTGCTTCTTTCCAGGGCCGCTTTTATTCTGTGCAACAGGTATTTAGGTATTATACATTAGCTGAACTTAACAAGAGATCCCAATGCAGTTCCATTCACTCCAATAAAAATATTGTTTTTTGTTTTTCTCCAAATCAGAACATAGGGTTTCTAAAATTTCAGAAATAATATTTGTGTAGCGTGCTCTACGTAATGAGTGCTGTGTACTTCCTCAAAGGACTATGCCAGTATAAAACACATTCTGTTTGGTTTAAAAACATGATTGCTACAGGTAAGTCTCCCATACCCCTTTCTTCCATGAAAAGCAGATGGTGAGTTAATGCATAAAACATACAAAACTGCATCTCAGTGTAGCTTCAGATTATGCTCACTATGCAGGCTCTTAAAATTAAAATGTTATTATACAAACCTTTAGATTTTTAGTCTCTTATCTTTCCCCCATTAACAAAAGGTACACTTTAGTAAAAGACAAAAAACAAGTTTAAAATCTCTGCTGCCTAGCATCTCATTTTGTTTTTAGCAGCATGACCCAGACTCAAGTAAAAAAAAAATGTAGATGAAATCATTAGAAGTCAATCCTGTGTTTTTCAATCAAGTATAAAACAAATTTTAGAAAATCGCAAAAATTAAACAGGAACTTAGCAAACAGATATCACACAAAAGCACCAAGCTCCATATTTCTCATTCCAAAAAATTCACACCCATCAGCTCTTGATATTGAATAAAAGAAATTTATACTTCTAAATAGCCATGTTGTAGTAGGTACACCCCTGGCTTTGCAAGCATCTCTGTAGGCAGAATTGGTGCTTGCAAAACCCATGGTCTGCACTACTTACAACAGTGAGGAATTTAACAAGACAAAGCGTGCATGGAGGGACCAGAAAGTATCGGTATGGTTTGACAGACTGAATTGGGCATTAGTGAGCCAAGATGTGGGTCAACACACCAAATCCTTGCAGAAGTTGGAAAAGAAAGGCAAGTAAATGGGTAAAGTTATGGATGCTGCAGACCACTGGGTTGCAAAGAAGGAGAAGAGGCTTTTTTTCAGACAACTGAAAAATCCCCATGTTTGTGGGTCTGCTGGTGAATGGGCTGATGGACCTTGTGACAAAAGACATTTGTGACAAAAGAAGGTCCTTAATGCCTTCTTTGCCTCAATATTTCCTACCTTCAGGAATCCAAAACTTCTGAGATGAGTGGGAGTTTAGAGCAAGGAAGCCGTATCCTTGATGGACAAAAATTGACAGACTGGATAATCTCTAAAGGTCCCTTCCAAACATAACTATTCCGTGAAAGACCAGGACCCACGCCTCTGTGAAATGAGAAGATTATTTGATTCAAGGTCACAGGGAAAGCAAAGGACTAAGAAAGTTCCCACCAAACCTGCTTCTGCAGATTACTCTCTTGCAAACTAGTATTCTGCCGCCCACTTTCAAATTAGTTCGAAATAGATCGGGCATCCTCAAGGGCTTCAGTCAATAAATTAAAAAAAACCCTAAGTTTTCCTCAGAGGAGATGCTTATTTGGGTAGGAAGCCTTTTTAAATATGAATATTTCCCTTTACAAGAAGTTTTAAAATAGTAATAGTTTACTAAAAAGAGAAATATTTGGAGCACACAGTAAGAAAACCTATCAACTTACATAACTGTACTGTATTTGAAATTAAATAAAAAGGGGGGGAATAATGAAACATTACCAGGCCTATAGAGCTATAGGATGATAAATGCCTACCTCTAAGTAAAGTGCTTCTCAGTTGACACCTTAACAAACCACTCAGAGCACTTTGCAAACAGGGCATCTTTGCAGCAGCGTGGCGATATCATGTAGAGTCACAGACACCTTCCTTTCGGTTATCTACAGAAAGAACAGAAACCCTATGTTTATGCCAGTGTATGTATACATCATATTTCTGAGCTGTTACTTACCTCCCCTTAGGTATTAGTACCTAATACTTCATTTCCTTCACCTACACTCTACGTAGCATCTCTGTATAGAGCTAGGACTATGTGTTTTCGCTTAACATAAAGGATACCAAAGGCTCGAATCTGAACTGGTGCTTCTTATACCTCTGTTTTAGTAAGAGAAGAGTAAATGCTGGTGCCCAAGAACATATTGTTTGGTTCTGTTTGGGTCCACAAAGATTCTTAGTCCAATCTTCATAAAAATAACACATATGCTCTGTGCCAGATGTATTTCAGCTATATCAGATAGCATGACAATTCCCAAGAGAATTTGATTGTCGTAGTAAAGGGAAGTTTTCCTTGTCCAGTCCCTTCGATCCAGAATATTCAACTCTACTTGAGTACCGTTTAAAAGGGTCACAGGACAATTTAGGCAGAATAATTTATTACTTAAGTATTAAGTAGCACTTTTGGGATACAATGCCTATCTGCCATACAAACAAAACAAATGCACCTTTGGTTTTCACACTGAAGTTCCCGTGACCCGAACACGGGCAGGCAGCCAACAGTAGCTGATGCAGCTATCCCTCGTCCTGCCTCCATGTGGTAAACCATGAAAAGGCACCGCTTGGAGAGCCACGGAAAATGCTGTGAGCTTCACTGGAGGCAAACGTGCCACCTCGCACCTTCAGGTCATAGTTCTCACAGGAAGATAAAGTCTTCCCTGCTGTTGTTTTGGACCTATACGAATGCCTATATGAAAAATTGGGAACAGAATACAGAACAGTTGAGAATGCATAAGCAAAATTTTTCTCCCATTCAGCATTGCTTTATGTTTCCTTATGCAGAATGTTTTTTGGCTGTTATGATAGACTGAATAAAAATATTCAGGTATGTGTTGCAGCGGGCCATTTTAACAAAAGCTTCATATTTTTCTTCAAATGTTGTTCTGTTTTAATATAGAATAATTCCATAATTAATAGTTAATATGAACAGTAGTATAGTTTTAACAAGATTTGTCTATTTACAGAAATATTTCAATGCTGACTTCATATTTATTAAACTAAAAGCTTTTTTCTTTTTTTTTCTTTATGTTTTATTCATAAGATCCCCCTTTGCTTTTTCAGTTTAAATAAAGAACTGTGATTATCTGTAAAAGTGATTGCTTGAAGTAATTAATCATTTTCCTTACAAAATTTCCTGGGTAAATTAAGGATCTTGTAATTGAAGGGATTTCTCTTGTGTAAATGGAACATGCTGAGAGCCTAGGCTGAGAAATAAATGTACTACCAAGACATCTAGAGCTGATTCTCTTTTTTCCTTTTAGTAGGACTAATAGCTGCCTAACAGGAGTGTAAAAAAAATATATTTTGAATTCATAAAAAGATATGATTTTCCTAATTATCATTATTTCTTAAAACTTTTTTAGTGAAATCTTTTTGACCAAATCTAATCATAAAGACATTATTCTTGAACTATATTTGGCATGTAGGCTGAATAAATCTGGAGGATATCAAAGGTCAGTTATAGATATATTAGCAAATCTAGTTTAAATTGCAGTCGCACCAGTCCATAAAATACAGATGGGAACCAAAGCTCCAGCTTCTAGATAGTCGTTTAACTACAAACTACCAATTTTCCCCCAGATCAAGGCCAGTACTGTATGATATAAAATAATAAACTGGAATTAAAGAGGAATTTAAGAAAACTCAAAGACACTAAAGTGGATGGATATATTTGTGCAGGTGTATGTGTACATTAGCATGCAAGACCATTAAAATGAATAGGTGAGGAAAACTTATCCATTTCTTGAGTGCTGTAAGAAATTGAATTTTCTCTGAGAATAAGAGATTTTTTTTCAGAAAAGAAAGTAGCAAGAAACATCAGACTTTTGAAAAATGCAGAAACAGATGAAAAGATTTTTAGAACAATGAGCAGAACCCAGAATTAAGCAAGTAAGCAAGAGGATAGGGCAGTGATTTTACTGAATCCCCAATGAAATAAATATTTGTAATGGTGGTTGCATTCAAACCCTATAGGATAGAGTAAGATTGTAAATTTAACATGAGCACAACTGTAATAACGATTGTTTGTACTGTTCTTTGACACTGTTTCAGATCTATTGTAAGCAAAAAAAATCATTTTATTATATTTGCTTACTGGAGGGTTGACTGTGACTCAGAGCATTTTCTCTGTAAACTCTCTAGTTATTTTCCATTTAAAACACCATCAAAGAGCAAAGGCATGGCCGTTAAAAACTATCACATTCATTAGAAAAATGTGCAGTTAACATAATATTATTGATTTAGATTTTGAAACCAAATACACTACTCCTTTAAAGCCACCCTAAAGACAACATGAGTCAGCACCAGAAATTTACCATGAACTAGATGCTAGTGCTGCAATTAGCCCATTGCCAAGAAGACCGTTATCTGAATCCTTGTCCTATGTGAGTTTCCACTACTCTAACTCAAGTAACAGTGCCAGTTATCTCGTTTGCAAGAGGGAGAAGAATGTGCAAGTGCTAATTCCTGCACAGGCTATCATAATCTATGTCTTTCTCTGAAAGGAGGTGCTTTACCCAAATATATGTATAATCTGGTGTTTGAGCTATGTGCAGGAAGTTTGGGGACTGAAAATCACTATTATCAGAATCAAGGTCATTTCCAAGGTTCACTAATAGCAGTGTTAGAAAAGCAGTAGGCAAATAAGGGCAAGAACTAATTAAAATCCTTGTTGCAAACTCATTTGGATTTTATGAGATTATTAAAAAACTTATTATTTTTATCACTCATGCCCTATGGCACTTCTTTGGCCAAAGCCAGGCAGAGAAAATACTAAACTACTATAAAGGCTTCTTTCTTATAGTGGTGAATATGAGCAAGGATCATACAGGTGTTACACAACCAGGCTCAAGTGATTCAGCTCCCTTATCTCCCAAGACCTTTTAATGAGGCCAGGACTTTTTATTTCTCTTGCAATGCACATATGCCTTAGGCCCATATGATAAGGTAACCATACGATCATGGTCAACATTTTTATGCTATGGACTACATGAATCATGGAAAGACAGCCAAGTGAAATAACCTGATAACGGACTGCAGCACATTTCAGCTACGTCCTTGGTGAAACATGCTTCTGCTCTCACAAGAGCTAATTAAGCTACACAAAACACAACGGTACTGAAGCAGTACAGCCTCTACAGCTTGACAGAGCTTAGTGAGAGCCATCAAGAGCTTTCAGGTGCTCTCTGCCACCAAACATCTTGAACGTCTTTCTGCACTGTGTCCCTGCCCCAAATGGTAGCATACCAAAAGCAGAACACTAAAGTACTTTCTAGGCAAATAGGTTTAAATCTCATCAGGATGAAGAGGACACAATATTAAGTCTTTCATTTCTTACATTAGCAAAGCTGGTAAAAATAGCTGCCACTACTCCATCTTTCAGAGGAAAAATAACTTCTGTATCCCAAATTTCCATTTGCTTCCTGGGCAAATGTAAGGCAGGGTTCTCTTTAGTCACTATTTTATGACTGAATTTTCCTACTGGCATCATCAAACAGCATCTTGAATTGTGAATAGCCTCCTAAGTTCTCCAGTCAGTGAGGAAAAGCACACTGATTTAATAAAGTACCTCTGTCTTTGCCTGCATAGTGTTTACACTGTAATACAATATGTAAATACTCTGAAAATAGGACTAGAAAGCTACTTTTTAGGTATTATGACTAGTCATTTTCCTGTAGTGAGGAATCTGATGATAGTCTTAAATGTGTCTGAGGATCTGGATCTTTGGGCAAAATTTATCAAAAGCTGCTAGTAAAAATTTTTAAAGCGCTAATGGGCTTTACATCCATTACATTCAGTTCTCACCTGCATTTCTGTTGTCCTTGTTGTTAAGAACCATTGTCAGGTTGATTTCTTCAGTTCATGGCATATGATAGAGCTGTTTTCGATTAATTGCAATGAGAATTGCAATCCTATGGGTCTTCTGGGTTTGGGCATGTTTCTCCCAGTTCCAAACTACAAAACAGGTATAAACTGATTTTACAGGCATTTTGAGAGAAACTGAAATTTTGGAGAGTTGACCAGCAAAAGGTGCATATATAAGCAGTACATATAGAGAGACAACTTGAAAATGCATAAATATAAAAGCAGAAATGAAAAAATTGTTACTGAAAGAGCATTAAAAAAACTACTTTATGATTTCATTACACAAAATATTTGTAAAACCGTGTTTTATACATAAGACAAAAAGGTCAACATAATATTTTAGCATGGGCATTTTAAAACATGATCCTTAGTTCTGGTGTTTTGGTTTTGCAATAAAGTGAGCTGTTTTCATAATAAATGTAGGTCTCAATAATTTAAAGGGAGAAATAAGCAGAAGATTTTACCACTTGAGTTTACCTTACGCTGAATCTTTTGATTCTTAAGAGAGTGAAGTATTTCTTCACACTGTAAGCATCAAAACAAGTTTATTAAGTGTACATTGTTATATAATGTACACACCAAAACTTGTAAGATGTCAATGTAGTGTTTTTCCTGGAATCTTATAATTAATTCATCTTCAGAATAGCTTGGGGGCCTTATTCTGATTTTCTAAATAGTGTTACCAGGATATTATGTTCTACACTTCTGTTTATTTAAGGAATATCACTGCTGAATTTACAACAAGTGAACTAGTTAAAGGAAAACCTTCAGGGGAATACAGTAAATTAAAAACAAAAAACAAAAGAGTGGAATATAGAATTTACAACCTGAAAATTCTCATAAAGCAGTGTACATTTCAAGTTTTATATAAATCAAATACGGATTCTGTAAATACCTACAGTATAATGAATAAATGGTTGCTGAGTCCAGACTAGTAAAGCATGTTACTACATCCTGCTCCATCCTGTTAAGGTGTGAGGCTTTCTATGCAATAAACAAGAGGACTTCATTCACTGTTGCAAGGATGTAACACAAAAAGTCAGAAAGAAATTAACCTTCACCTACTGACAAAGGGCCTGCTCCAAGCACGCTGTATGTGATACAATCTTTCAAAAAATCTGAATGACTTTGATTCAGAACAACATCATATTTCTGTGTAAATTACTCATAGCTCCTTGATGGCTAGGTTCAGTGGAGCTGCATTCTCTTACATTTATGCAAAATATATTTCCAGAGTAAATACAACATTATGAGGAAAATGCATATGAAGAAGTTAATAGAAACCTAATATAAATTAAGTTCTTTTTTAAAAGGACTTAATAACATTATAAAAGTTATTTAAGCAATCTTCTAAGAACAGCAAAGTTCAGTATTCAGGATATTAACCTTGATTTCTGATAATAAAATTAAAAAATAAGAACAAAAGTAACTAGAAAAAAAATCTCTTTTTTTCTTGTCATGTATTCTTGCAAAATATTTGATTCTATTCTTTAGTATACAAGTTGCTCTGCGGCTAATAGCTAAATCAAGACTAGATGCTTGCTGCCAGTTCCACTGTACTCCTGCAAAAACTGAGTTGCAGTCAGGACTTGAATGAAGATGGAGAAGCAGACTGGGCAGCTGGAGGACTGTCACCGGTTGAAAGGAATCAGGGATAAAAAGCACATAACTGGTATTAGGAGAAAGACACAACAGGGCAGCAGCAGGTCGACAGTCAGATATGATTTAAACGCGGAGATTCCTATCCCTCTTCCGTGCTGCACCAGTGTCTGTGAAGTGCGCTTCCCACTGCTCTCCTCTCCTCCCTGACACACCTCCGGCAGCTTCAAGCGCACAGTGGGCTGCCCACGCTGTCCTTGCTCTGCTGAACTGAAGAAGTGACATGAGAACACCCTGTTGAGACCACGGGAATGTGAAAAGAGACCAACACTCCCTTGCATCTTCTCTCACATCTTCAGCTGGGAACAAAACGAATTATCTGTGAATCTGATTCAGGCAGCAGCCAGTAAGCAGCAGCATTTAACTTTATATCCTAAGATATGCACGAGGACCTCTGAAGGAAAAGAGTAACGTGAACATGATGTAAAAGCAGTTATGGGCAGCGTATCACAAAAGAGACGGATACGGAAGCAAGGTGAGGCCCGCAGTGTCAACATAAGACTTCAACTCTTTTCCATCGGAAAGTTGCTTCTCCAATAAATCACTTGTGCTATAATTCAGATCCAATGTTTGGCCTAACACCAGTTCAGGCTTCTCAACGATATTTTCTTCAACTATTTCAAAAGTTATATAATAGTAAAGTTGCACCCACCCAAGGGAAGATGGACATCCATCACCATAGATCCCAGCACAAATGTCATCAGCCTCAGGGCTGCTCCGTTTTCCCTGGGAAACATTATGCTAAGGATTTGTAACTATTTTCCACAAAACAGAGATATGCTCTATCAGTACTTATTTTCCTGAGTTGTTCTTTTTATCAGCGACAGAAAGGATAACTCTTTGACAAAGCTCTGCTGGTCCAAAATTTACAGGAAATGCTATTCCCCAGAACATCCTTAACAAATTAGTGTATCAAAGTATTATTAAACAAACAAATAAACAAAGAGGACCCCATTTCTGATAGGAAAGCAGCAGTCTTTTCTAAAGAGATGGCTTTAAACTACTGTTCTTGGTAAGTTCCACAGAAAAAATTATGCTTTGTTTCTGAGAGATTTTATTTGGAACATTTCAGGATTCTGGCTGTGCCTTTCCCTGGGATGTATTTGGCCCATGCATGAAGGGCACTGACAAATACAGAGCACGTATCTTGCAAAGGAACAATTTTTTGACAGTTCCTGACTTAAGGGCAACTATGATGTCTAATTTATGACCTTTCTCTTTTTATTTTAGTTGGACACCTCTTCTGTCATTCTTGAGGCTTTTTTTCCATCTTTTTCCTTTTACTCTTTTCTTTTCAGATTGCTCTGTAGCAGCGCATTTGCCCTTAAAGTCACTTTGTGAAAGCTGGGATGCCCTACTGGCAAGTCATCAAAAATTAGCCATTTCTCATCAAGTTGACAAGAAATCTAGCAGGCGCAAAGAATCTCTTTGAGGCCCTCATTTTTTTTTCCCAGGGTACAAATTAATGGAACTAGAAATTAATAATATCATGACCCTTTGTCCTGTGATGGTAAGTTGCATTCATGCTGTAGTAATGTTAGGGGACTTTTAAACATTTATGGGATAGTCCAAACTATTTGTGCACAGGACTCATAGAAAAGAGAAGATTTACTACTTTATTTTGGGTAGTTCAAAAGATGTCAATAGATTCTCAGTTTCTTATACCACACGTTAGGTAACTATCTGAAATAAAGCCAAAACTCAACCACTTGCTACTGATATGGAGAAATTTTTGGACTGTGCTAAGGAACCATAATAGACTCCTGTTAACTCCTGACTGTAAGAAAATGCTAATGGAGATAATTATCTTCCAGTTTCAAATATCTTACTAATTATCAAATATCTTAAAGGTAAAAAGGTTATTTGGACATTGATGTCCGAAGAATTCTGTAGAAAATAGTTCTTGATTTTTATGACAACAATATTAGTTAGTAAAATATAATAAAAACAAATAGCATCCTGATAGCTATTTGAAAATCAAGTGAAAAAAAAAAAAAAAACAAGTGCAATTATTTTTTCCCCCATCTGATGTCTCATAAGATTGGCTTTTTCTGTTGTTGCTTTCTTTAAGGGGATTGGGTGACCTTGTAATTTCAGTAATTAAGCAGATAAACCAGGAGAACCAAGTCAATCAGATGTCTAATTCTTTAAACAAAAAAAAAAAATTGACTGCATAAATGTTCCTAGATGGCAATACAAAGCTTTAGCATTGCATTACACAGCTTAAATCAGGTCTCTTTAGGTTGCAGAGTTACAGATTTTAAGAAGACTGAGTATTGTCAAGGAAAGAAAGAAAGAAAAACTGAAACAAGTGTTTTTGCAAGGCTGAAGATATCAGTCTGTTTGTGTGTGTGTGTCTGTATGTATATATATATACATATGTATATAACAGGAATGTAAATAAAAAACTCAATTACTTTATAAGTTTCCCAGATTCTAACTTGAAAACTGTCAAAATGATAAGGATATTGTAATATCAGGCTATTCTATTCACACTATTTGACAATGTACGAGATTTCTAACATTGTTAACTGTGGTTATTTTATTTCCTGGCTTAAGAGTAACTATCTCAGTGAATATTTTTTTTCCTGCATTTCTGAATGATATAGTTAAATTTTACTTCTATATTTGTATTTTCCAATTTATTTTATAAATTTTCTATGGCAATAAATCATACTTTGTTTTAATATTGCAATTCTTTTTTGCAATAATATGAAATCTATTAAATCCTAGAATGCAGTACATGCGCACAGATACCTTAGTGGAAATGGAACATGACAAGGATAAAATAGCTTTATGAACAATCAGGAAATTTAAAACAAAAACAGAGAACATAAGGGAAGACTTCTTTTTGTTCTAACTATACGAACAGCATCCAACCTCTCTTTCCTCTAGCTACATGCCAGGATTTTCATATAATCCTGTTACAAAATACATACAACGCATCTCAGGGAGTGAAGAGGAAACTGTGAAAAGCAGCTAGTGGCTGAAATGCAGCACAGTTCCCAAGCCAGCCTCCTCCTGCACTGCTTTAGGGGGCTGATGACCTGGCTTACAGCAGGGACATGGTCACTAACTCTTTCCACAGCCTGGATCTGGTTCAATGCTTTTCCAGTGCAGCTCCACAGCTGGTCCCCTGATACAGTCCTAGCATAAAAGCAGCTTTTGAACTACCCGAGAAGTGTAAGAAATTCAGGAGCCTCACACTGACCATCCCTTAGCACACGGGGAAATCAAGCAATCTTTCGAGAAGCTGCAAGCAGTTGTAAACATGAATAAATGTTATATTAGATACATAAAAGAATAGAATCTGCTCCATCTGATTTCAGAAATTTAGGTTTTCTGCTTCTATAAGAGCTGACTTTAGCATATAGGTGTGCTCATAGCTTTGTCTCAAAGCTATTTCTGTATCACTCATCACACTGCTATATGCGTACAATCTATAGCATATACATTTCTTTTAGGAATCCTTTCCTCCTTGCAACCACTTCTAATTCTACCTGATAAGTGACTAACCAATATGGAGTATTGCTATTTTCCAATGGCAAAAAATATAGTAAAAATTGTTTTTATTGCTGTAGATTTCAGTACCTGTTACAATAACATTAAGTGGATTCTACCTGAAAAACTATTTCGCTCCCCCAGCAATAGCTTGCAGCATTTTCTTTTGTGATTTAAGTGAAAATCTAAGACAATTACCTTTGCTTCAGGAAAAAAAAAAAAAGAATTTCTTGATTTCTTCTATTTCCCTAGAGGTGCTGAGGACACAATACCATTCTATCCATTCTCAACTATTGGATCTAATTGGATTTAAGAAAAAGAATAGAGATGGACATGGAAAAAGAAAACAGCAAGAAAACACATCTTTGAGGTACTAATTTAAAAATTTTTCCTTCCCTAACCTTTTAAGCAAGACATGAAATTCTCCCAAATATTGACAAGTCAAAGGAGGATATTTTGGAAAGGGGCATCTTTGTAAAGCATGTATCATAACTGGTAAAATTCCCAGGTATAATCAAAATGGTGTTCTGCAAGAAGACAACATTACATCTCTGTACATCACTGCTATGACATTATGTAGAATTATTATGTGGAATATATATAACCAAAATCTTAAAAAAAAAAAAATCTATTAAAACACACAGTAAAATTATGTTCAGGGAACCGGCAGAGCACTGTGGAGCAAGGCACAAGGATGAATAAAAAAATGACTTGGGATGTTTTCATTCAACAGCCAGCTCTGATGTGGGAATTGATAACAGCAGGTTGACAAAAAGTTCCCCATTCAATTAAGTACTTGCTTAAAAATATAGAATTGGGATTCACAGCAGTTAGAATATGGAGGCAGAAATGCCTTAGGCCAACTAATAAAAAAGGACAAAAGGGGCTAGATTTGGAAGTCTGCGTTTCCTGACTTGAAAATATTAAGTTGTGAATTTCGCACTTAATTTTTAAGGCATTTCTAACTCTTCTTTTCTAGGTTCAAAATTTTGCTTAGGATGAGAGATTTTTTAAAATGTTGACACTTGAGGAGAGGGGATTACTATGATCGGTAAATTAAAAGTATGCTCTAAACATGAATGCTGCTTTACACTTTCATCTTTCTTTCTAGAGGCAAGATGAATATATATGACTTTTTAAAAAAACATTTCCTAACTGAATACCTTAAACAGAATATATTTTAGTCAGAAGCTTTCCAGGCTTGTTTTGGCTCAGTGATCCACACTATTACACTGCACAAAAATAGCCCCTCAGTGGGTTTTTATCAACAGGATACTATTTTCATGGTAAAAGAAGGCACGTAAGGTCTGACTCCCTAAATTCATATTAGACAGTGCACAGCTGATTACACCGCACTGAGACGTGAACGAAGCGCACAAAACACTGCCCCGTGCTGTGAGACCTGCGTGGGTGGGTCGAGAATCAGCGCGGGAGCATCCTCGCAGCGCCGGGCTCCCGCGGGACCGCACCGGACAGGGTCCAGCCAGGCGTCTGGGGCTGCCACCGCAGCTGCCCCAGCCTTCCCGGTGAGTGCTGGCACTGGGGAAGCAGGGATACTGCTCTGCATCCCTCCCTCCACGGATAAACACCCATTTCAAAAATATGGATATCTTCTTTCGTGTAAACTATTTTAAAAAAATTAGCAAAGTATATGAGCAGAATAAGAGGGGGGAAAAAAAGGGAATTTTGTGTACTTGTTAAAACTACTGTTTACATTTATTAGCGGTATTGGGTGGCTGAGCATATTTTCAACTTTAAAATTGAAACATTACTCTGCTGGAAACGGTACTTCTTTATACATACATACATATATATACATGTTATATATATATATGCATATTATATATATATATATATATATACATATATCCCATACATTATTTTTTTGATTAAATAAATATTGATAAATAGTTGTCAGCAAAAGACTTTGGGATTCCCTGAGAATTCCGGCACTACATGAATCTAAATATATTATTTGTATGAATGGTGTAACATCCTTAAATATAGCACTACTGTACAATCAGTAGAACCTCTACAGAACCTCTCTGTAACTTGTCATTATAAATGGATATTTTCCTTTAGCCAGGTACTTCACTAAAGACAAATGACATACTAACAAATTAATAATCCGGTTATTTGCATTAAGTGTACGCTTTTTCTTCCCATAAATATGTAACTTTTTCTCTAAATATATTATTTTGTGATAAACCACCAGTCAGAATATTGAAGCATCTTATGTAATGTTAACAAAACTGTAGTTTTAGAAACCATCACATGATTTCTTTATTTTAAATCTATATATAAAAATGAATTCTTTATTGAAAATACTCTTTACTGAAGTACCCATTTTGAAGGTTATCAGTTTATATGACGTACCCGATGCAAAGAAAAGGAGAAAGAATTGAGTGCATATTTCTAGTGGGAAAAACTATGGGTTAAAGTTTAAATAGACCTGTCCACAAGGCCATCCAGAATTTCTTACATAGGGATAAGCCCATGATTTATCAGACTCCTTTACTGACAAATCATCTCTTTAATGTGTAACCTCTAGCTGTAATTACTGACATTTGGCTACTGCCAACACTAAGATCTAAAACATGAAGATGTTTTATTAGCACTACAGAATTCAGAAAAGTATTGTAAATGATAAATCACTAACATTGGAAAGCAAAATGAACACTTTTCATACATTACTGAAACATTCTGAAGTTTGTCATTAGTCTTAAATTGAGTAAAATATGAACTGTATTTTGATTTATCAAAACCGCATTTGTTCGCAAGGGCTAAGCAAACCCAGGTATCGGAAGAGATTTTTCTTCCGAGTTGGCAAATTTTAGCTAACTGAGACTAAATAACATTTATCATATCATCATTTTTCACCCCAACATACATACCTTTATAAATTGAATGCATAGAAGTTTCATGCTCTCAAAGAAAATATACGACATATGGAACCAAACACTGTCAGCCTTTGGATAAATGCATGCACAAGATCCACAGCCTGATGTCAATTCTCAAACTCAAAGAAATTCATATTGACGCCTGAATTGTACTTTGTTAGTACATGCTATTGTGCCAGAGTACTAAAATTGATAAAGTTGTTCTTAAATACAACTGCATAAATGTAGCACATTGAGCTCTTTTGATTTGTAATGTTAATTCCCTAATTACCTGCACTGTAATTACCAGAAGCATGAGACGGTGCATTCCTTACTACCCTGCTATTACTCGTACTACAAGCAGTCCCGCATCCTTGTAGGTTGCTACAATTCTTTGGTGATGCAGCAACAGCTTTTACAAGAAAGCCTCACAGCTGTCCAGAGAGCAGTGTAGACCTTCAGAGAGCTGATTTGAGTTTTGTATTGCACACATTCGGTATCTTATTTTCAATGAATCACTGCATTTCTAAAATTCTTAAATCTATTAGAGCCAAATACCCAACCATTCTGCACAGTAACTGGGTTTGCTGAAAAAGTGATGACAGAAGGTAGGCTTCATGCAGTGAACATGGGTAGATTGCCAGTGTTGTGAGAATTGTAGGTTAGAAACTCTCAGATATTTTGTGCTGATTTCACATCTTTTTTGATGCAGAGGACAACCAAAGCTCTGTAAGGCCTAGGCAGGGTGCTGATGCTTTGGGGACAACTTCTGGCAGGGCCAAACAAGGATTAACTGCTGATCAGATGCTCTCCTTTCCCTCCATATAGCTGCTCTACAATCCCGGATGCTCATGTTTCTTTTCAGGCTGTCTCCTGTTCTCAACACTTTTTTGGTACTGCTGAATTCAGCAGGTGGGAACTGTGAATAATTGTTATTCTCCCCACAGCATTATCAATTTTGTGATAAAGACCCTCTCAGAGCAGCTTGGATCTTCTGCTCGCACACAGTGATTACACTCAGGTTCCTCTCAGATGGGCAGCTGTGATCCAGGCCACGCTACCGAGAGAAAGCCATGCAGATTCCCCCACAAAGGTCCAACACAAATGTCCAAACAAAAGAGAAAGTGCGGGGATTTGTAGAAAAGGTATCCAGACCTTTGTACAGAGGCAGTGGAGAAAGGTCCTGTGGGCTTGCTGAAGGAACTTCAATTAAGGAAAAGGAGTAGCAAAACTTCTGACAGCTTGAAGTCATGTTTCACATATTTTGAACAAATTTGTATTGGCAGTAGGAACTTGTATTCTATCAGTGCTTTGCATCATGAGGTTGTAGTATTTATTATATCAAAATTAGCACCCTAAAATTGAATTATCTTAGAGCAGCTACTCTTCAAGCCATCTTCAAGCTACTCTTGAAAGAGCAACTAAGCTGAATTCCAGGCTACTAAGGCTCAGTTCAGCATACTGACTGCTGGAATATTATTTATTTTATTGTTTGACCATCAGTTTTTCTTAACGACTGGATAACAAATAGTCTGATTTTACTATATGAAATAAAATATATATTACCTTTAAAAGTGGTCATCCAAATACCTGGGTTTTACCATGAAGTGAAGGATCAATACTCTGTTTTTGTGAAGATTCAATTGCTACATAATGTGTGAGTCACTGAAGATGTTACATTAGGTTTTTATTAAGTAAGTGCCCCCAGGCCAAGAACAAGGAGCAGATCTTTGGAGGTTTTGGTAACCATGTTCATGATACAAACACAGTTTAATAAAACTCATTTCAATTGATATATTTTCTCTGTAATTATTCCCTCCAGTTATAGGATAGGCAGTTTTATCTCAGATAGTGTCAGATGCTGGTATTAAAATGAAGCATTTTACTAACTAGATAAATTAATTAGCAGGAACACAAGCTACAGCCTAGCTGAAGTAAATAGCATTATGTATAATTAAAAGTAAACAAAACTTGTCCCTAAATTCTATGAGGCTATGTACAGTTGGATTACAGCAACTCTACTGGGCAGTAACCTATTTGCCTACTAATTGTGGCTCACACAGCAATATACCTACACTGATTAATTTTACTTACAGACCCTGTGGTAGCTTAATTGAATGATCCATTCTAAATAATGACAGCCTTTGTAAAGTAGCCCTGCAGGAACGGAACTGTTGCCTCAAAAGCATGAGACAAATAGAATATAATGAAGGTGAACCACAGAAAATCCTTCTGACAACACATTAATACATAGAACAGTTACAATCCATAAGATCTAAATCATTTGAAGTGAATTAAATGTTCTTTGTTCACCAGGAAGCTCATTTTACTTTTTTATAAAATGACACACTATTAAGTATTCGACTATACTGTCTACTGATATATATATATATATATATATATATATATATATACAGCAGTAAAAGGAATGTTCAAAAATGACATCTAAATAAAATATGCTTGTTATTCCACGGTAAAGCACCAAACCAAGTTACCCAAAGCTCCTCTCTCCACCAGCTGGGGTACCTCCTTCACAAGGCCGGTTGTGCACAGGTGAGCAAATTACTCATTCCTCTGTACCCATAGAGCCATAAGCACTCACACCTATGAGCTGCACTTTAGCTTCTGCCTCTAATGGTTGGCCCTCCTGAACCCAGGGAGAGTTTTATAATAAGAGTTGAAAACTACTTTAATTCATGAAAATACTGTGAGGACACCAGCAAAGAAAGAATTAAGAGTACTATATAACAGATGAGCCAGTAATGAAACCATTGCACCGCGAGACACAAAATACACACGGGCTCTTTGCAGGGGAAAACTGACAATTCTCTTCCCTAATCTGAGAGCATCACCATAAAAATCAAGAGAAGGATCAAGCTTTGCAAATTCTTTTTCCTTAGCATCAAGTGTATATAAGCAAGAAAGCCTATTATATACCTCAAAAAAGTATGCAGCTCTTTAAAAACAAAGACAAATTAAGGCGAGGGAATTAATGAAACATAATGAAAGCAAACATTCTCAGAAAATACATGCAAGACATAAGGAATGGGTTTCTTTCCGCATTTTTCTGCTGCCTCTGAGGTTGAAAGCAAGGATAACAAAAAGCCAAAGGAGTCCTTCACACTACATAAAATACTTAAATAGGTTGTTGGGAATTAGGTTTTGTTACTGACGTGTCCCTTGATCATTACAAAAAGGATTTTCCAGGTGGTTTCTCTAGTGACGAGAAGCGATGATAAGACCAGGCCTGATGAGGTTTATTGAAGGCTCATATAGCCCACACCTGAATATTTAAGTGTCTGCAAAGATCTGGCCTTACTTCTCCAGTGTGGCATGTCTGTGACATAATAGGGCTAAAACAGATGTAGGGGCAAGGGCATGTATTTTACGCCATCCATACTTCAGCTAATATAGCTTGATTCTTGTGATTTATGTTTGTGAAGTAAATTTCACCTTTATTCAATAAAATCCTTACTCAACTTGAAAACCTCATCTCTTTCAGTTTCTCAGTGACAGCTGTCAGAATCCATCAACATTCAGTGCAAGAATATAAAGCTAATAGGCTTCTTGTAATATCAAAACTAAATGGACTGCTGAAACTCAAAATGAAATACTATTACTGAAAAGATTCTTTTATCTGGTGCTTTGTGCAGTGGGGAAAATGATTTTAATCTTGTCTCTTTTAAATGTTGGATTGTAAATGAATGCTGACAAGATTAAATAAATGTACTTTTGACTTGAGCCCCTACCTTATATATTTTTTTTAACTTGCTGAATGTATGCTACTTGATATTCTGCAGGTGTGGATTCATAACCCAAAGCTGTTGGTAGAACATAGGAGAGGAATAAGAGTTATTTTTTTAAGACTGCCCCAAAGCTACATCATTCTGAATTTAGTCCTTGTAATGCTAATGAATTTCAGCTTGTTTTCCAGCTGACTTTATGTAAAGACAATTCACTAAAGCAAGGAAAAGTATGGATTCTAGTGGTAAGAATGATCCTGACTTCCATACTAAATAAAGCTAAATGGGTCAAGAATCATCATCCTGTAAAGACAAGTGAGGGACAATGCAAGATGGGTCTGTAAAATCACAGCTATTTTGAAAAGGTGAATATAGAATGGCTATTCACTCTCCTGTGAAAACAAGCCCTGTGTAGCTCTTAAAGATTTTTGCATCTGTTACAGTATTTTCAGTACACACCTTATTTCCTCACTAATGTTACGGAATTGTTGCTAGGGGTGAGAGAGATCATCTTGCTATTTCTCCTGAGGAAAAAAAAAAAAAGGAAATTGCTGTTTTCTCCTTTGCAACCAGAAGAAAAGATCATACAGTTAAGATTAAACACCACAGACATTCTACTATTTTTGACACAAGAAATATGAACAATTAAATGTATTTCAGGAGGGATAAGCCTATTTGTGAAATGATGTGAAAGAACTCAGGCAAGCTTATAGACTCACACTTATCAAAAATGTAGGCTTCAGGCACTAACCTATAAAGAGCTTACATAGATAACATTGAGCATCACATGCCCTAATTTGTAAGCACCTGGCTAAAACTAGAAAGCCAAGATGCCTTGTTCTTCCTGCAGTGAATTGAGGTGAAAAGTGCCTAAAAGTAGCATTCACAACAACCCTCACCTTATTTGTAAAGGGTAAGTACACATAGGAGACCATTAAAGGAGCCAGTGGAAAACGTCATAAAGGACATTTCTAAAACCACCTGAATCAAAGTATCTGCCTAATCCCAGATTTCCCTGTCTCTCCAACCCCCTCCTGGATCTGGGCATTATCTCACGTCTTTGGGCATATCCTACTAGGGACGGCTTTGTTATCTTCTGGAGCAATGCTGCTTGTACCAGTTCTCCAGAAGGTCAGTCCTGCCTGCGGTTAGGGTGTCTTTTGTGAAGGGGCAAAAGGAGGCAACACATTCCGAAAGCACTTGAGGGTGAACAGTCCTACTGCCTGCTTGATACCTCTAACACTGAATTGTTGTCTAAAAAGTCAACCATTATAGACTACAGTTTGAACAAAAATTATTGTGTGTTAAATAGTGTGCTCTTGGGATACCAGGTCAGTTCAAGAAGACTTATTAGATCTGTCCTCTGAAAAATCTCAGATATGACAAAAATTATTAACTTATTAGGTTTAACATTAACTTATGTATCCACTGAGTATTTATTATCTGAAAATTGTATAATATAGGAGTAGACATTGGAGACAGTATTACAGCAAAGGCAGATGAAATATTTTTTTCTTCAATAGTTGAGATATTATCACTCCCTCTGTGAGCACACCTAATGTAATTCCGTGAAAACTAAAACAGATTAATTCCAATCATTTTTAATTAGATCTGTCTATATGGTAAGATACTCAGTATTAACGCATAGGGAAAAAGATGCCAATAGGAAGTTGCAGAAGTTTAGATGCTTAAATAACTGTGTGGATGAAAATTGATCTGCCTCGTAGCACTTATAGAGGTTTTATCACCAGATTACAACAGTTGTAGCTATTCTTTCTTTCTCGAGTTCTTATTTGAGACCTGTGTGTTTTACTCTTCTAGATGACTAGCTGCTCGGTGAAGTTTAAATGGAGTAGTTGTTTGAACCAATTCCTGTTTACTCCTCCTTTTTCTCTTTTAATTTCATTGACTTATTCCAATTTGGACTTCCGATTTTCCTACCACCTCAGAGAGGTGATATGGAAGTGACTGCCTCATACTCCGAACTTTATAAGGGATATAAACCATGATGCCATCTCATTGCCACCTGAGACTGTTTTCAGAGAAAAAGAAGGGTGATCAACATTCAGAAAAGGAAAAGAGAATGAAAAGAATTAAATTAATGAAGTAGACATTTAAAGTGGCATTTGCGGTTATAGCAGCCAACATTTTAAGGTGATGTAAAAAATAAATAACATAAAATAAGTCTCCTTATTACATTACCCAGAGACCTTTGAAAATAAAGAGATGCTGAATTTTCTCCATTCATTCACATAAATATGCTAAAATGAGAGCATGTAAGAACCAAGAACAGACACTAGAAGGTATTCTAAAATATTACTCATGGCATGAGCCTTCACAAACATCATCTTATATCGTGTAGGAAAAAAAAGGTGAATAACAGAATTAACATTCCTGTGAGGGACACAGCTACTGCAGGTATCCCGCTGTTTTTTTTTTTTTTTTTTTCCATCTTGTAAAACAATAGACGCTATTTAAATTTCAGTGACAAAACCATTGATTTTCATGATATAATCTCTCTGATCTCATATTAGACAAAGTACACATTTTGTAACCTCAGTCTGAATTGAGTATTAGCCGAGAATACTGGAAAGTCTCAGAGATAATTTGGTTTGCGACACCAGCATCTTCATCAAGTGATCACACACCTAAAACTAAGTGACATCATTACTTCTTCATAGAGGATTCTTCATACAGAGCCAGCTTGTTGAGAAATAGGTCCCTTTTTATATATCCGTGCCACTCTAACACACTAGAAGTCATGGGCTTCTCACTTTTACCACTTCATATCCACTCACTTGATTGGAATAACTGTTAGTAATTCAGTACACTGAAGGTAAGAACAAAATCAAGCACAATATGAAAGTTGGAGGTTCCTTATGATCCGGTATGATCCCCTGACTGCTCCGCAAAATGAGGCAGAGAGTCAGAAAGATCCTGTCTACAATTAAGGCTATCTCAGTGCAATAAGTCTGTTGTAAGTGGGAGAGCAGGAATAAATGGGACTTATCTGCCCCCTTTGGAGACCTACCCAGTTACAGACTGTCAAAAGAATCAAAGTTAGAGACACCAGAGGAAAGACAGAAGGAAACATTTCTGAAAGATCAATGAGTCAAGATAATGTAATTTCAGTGGTCTGTGAATGCCTGTGCCTCCTCTGTGGGTAGATGAACAAAAAGATTCTGCCTAATTTTAACACCATTTGAATTCACTTGGTTAAAAATAAAGCTCACCGTTATTACTGACATCCTGCTCCGATTCATGAAAACTATGAAAACAGAAAGCATACAAAAAAACAGAAAGAATATATTAAAAAAGATAGTAAGAAAAGATAAAGATATAAAAATAAACTGAAGTGTCAAAAGTCTCCCAAAATCTCTAATGGGATTAAAAGTAAAGATTTTTTTTTTCTCTTAATTGGAAATTCAAACAAAGGTCACCATTTTAGGTCATTTTAGATTTTACCTGAAAACCATAATACTGGCATTTGCTAGAAAAAAACATTTTTCCTTTTTCTTTTTATGTGTACAGAAAACATAACACCCAGATATCCCAGTGCCACTTTGAAACAATTATCTAATTGGGGCGACAGCTACCACTAATACAGCAACACTGATGCTTTGAAGAGTCACTCATCATTGCTAATGACTTGAGTATGAGTGTGCAAGCCATAACCTTCGCAATCTTTGTACGCCCAGGGACTGTTCTCAAAAACCAGCATCCAAACTCACACCAAAGATAAGATGAGAGGAGCTTTAGTCTGAAAATCGTGTTTGGTTTTAGCTTTTCTGCTGAAACAAAGCTGTGTGACCTTAGTGAAAGCATGCCCCTTCACTGTGCAATGGCCAAGCAATTTAGTATTTAGAAGTCCAACAATCACAAAAAAAAATCTGCCAAAAATATAATAATAATTGAACTTCCTATGCCAGATTAAGGGTAGAAATGAAATACAAGGCCACATTAGCTGATCCAAAAAGTAGATAGAAAAAAAATGGAAAATGAAAATGAAAAATACCTCGTGAATGGCTTGTTGAGACTGCTTCCTTTCCAAAGAATCCTTACTGTTCCCTGGCTCATGAAATTTACACCCTGGCAATCATCTGTTTTTACCTGTATTACAAAAAGCAAATAATATGATTAAAGCTATTAAAAAAAAAAGTTTCATATAAGCTTACAATCTTTTCCTCACAAGGCCACAGTCTAAGAATCTGAATAAGGTCTTGTTTATCTATCTTCAAATATAAGCATATAAAATGAATAATTGCTATTAAGTAAACAGTCAGTCCTCTGAAAAGCAGAGTGTCATCCTGCATTCTATATATTATTTTTCAGCACTTCTATAAAAACAAAACAGTTTTCTTTTTCATTCTATTTGTTTCTTTGCTTTTGGAAAGATTTACATATATCTTTCCTATGGAGAAGGTCACAGAATGATGGATTAAGCATTAAAAATAACCAGAAAGCAGAGTGGGAAGACAGCAAACATTCTGAAAAATAATGGATCTTTTCGTGGTGATATTTGAAGATGAACATTTGTATTCATGGTGAGATTTTTTTTAAAAAGTATATTCAAAACCACATGATTGTACACACACACACACACACAAAAGAAAAATTAAAAAGTTAACAGAAATCTGTGGTACTCTGGTTAACGCACTTTTTTGTAATTTCAGGTAAAATCAAATTTTAAATACAAGACTAAGTAAGTCTTGGTAGCTTGGTAGCGTACCTCATTAATAGAATGTTTTTAAACTGAAACAGATTTACAATATGAAGAATGAATGGAGGGGAAAAAAAGCAGCTCACAGATACCAATTTTGTGAGGAATGTAGGTCTAAAGGCTGTAACTCATGACCTCAAGTACCTGATCAAGCAGAGGCACAGAGGTATGACCTGATGCAATAGAAGCTCTACTAGTTCAACAAATGCTTCGGTTCTGATTTGGAGTCTCTCTCTCAGTCCAGTGCCTGAACTACTTCGGAAGCTGGAGCATTTCACTCAAGTTTTAGCTTCCATAGATCATTTCAAATACTTAAACATTTCACTTGGAAATGGAAAGCTTGCTATCTGAGACAAAAATAAAGAAGGTAAAGATATCTACTTCGTGGTATTTCCAAGTTAAGTTGTAAACAAGGAACACGCAACTAGGCCATTATTCTCTGACTCATATTCAGCCTGCTCAAGATAAATTTATTCAATCATTTAAGTATGAGAAGAATTTAATCATGTTTAGATATAAGGCAGTTTGAAAGTAGCTTGCATTTAGGTTATTATTAAATACTAATATCTGACTTTTCAGAAGGTTGGCAGTATCTAGAGTGAGGTAAACTTCACTTTGTTCTCCCATACACATTCTCTGTTTTATTTGAATTCATCAATTTCTATGGGATTGATCCAGCTATTGCTAACATGACTTAGGGTTAGACATACTATGAAGAAAGGAGTGAAAGAGAGATTCTGTCTCTCCATTTAAACATTATGAAATGCTCAAAAACATCACTAATGGTAAGCGCCATCTGCAGATAACAGTGCCAAAAGTCACTCATTTTGGTCACTTTCTGTTGGAGCAGTTATTGGCATAGTTCTCTAAAAACTGTACTTCACTAAAGCACTTCTGAGCAAGGGACTGGTAAATAATAGGGAAAAGAACAGGCAGGGTGGAAATGGTACACAACAGTAATCAAAGAAGTTTAACAGCTCCTAAAATACCAACAAGTGCCAGAAGTTAATATTTACTCTCTAGGTAGTCAGTGGTTCTGATATAGTGCAGCCAATGATGCATCTACATCCATGTGTTGAAGTGAGTAAGAAGTGGTGACAGAGATGTCAGAAGAGGTTGCTTGCAGCTCCATGGAGCACTGTAATGTCTCTGTACAAAAATATGCAGTTGTACTGAGGTAGTTGTACATATGCACACTTATGTAGTTATGATGCTATTAACGTTATTTAGAAACATATATATCATAGCATCAATACATCCTCTCAATCAAAAACCCCTAAAAGTATCCTGTTTTCCTGTTTATTCTGGCATTTTGTTCTTTTTTCCTGATAATACCCATGCACAGCTGGAGCCCATTAAATATAACAGCAGTGCAGTCGCTTGCAGAGACCTTAGAACTCCTCCTGTAATAAAATAACTTTTTTTTAAATAAAAAGACATAAAAGCAATTGGCTTACACATAATGAGATTATAATGTGAAATGATGAAGAGATGAATAAAAGTACTTATTTTTACTTCTCTGGAATTAACCAAACATGGTTCATTCATGACTATTTGAAAGAGATGTGATCCATTCACACATTTGAAAACTAAAAAGCTGTAAACATGAGATGAGTATCTCATCTCATGTTTAGAAGTTCCAAAGAAGTGCAAGAAAGTTTGGATCCTGAAAATTCGACTAAAAAGAGGGAAGAGCACCTAGCAAGACTAGGGAGACTATTCTCAGGAAGAATGTCTTCATCTGGAAGGAGGCATGACAAAGGGTTTCCAAACTCTTAAATTGGTTGTTACAGAAGACAACTCACCAACACAGCTTTTGTGAACACTAAAAAGTCAAATCTGATGAACAGGAGAGGGTACTAAAGAGAACTGAAAACAAATCCCATTCCTACTACCTTCTTGTAAAGTAGGTCTTTTCTTACCTCTCTGCAAGTCTGTCCTTTCTATTGTCCATCTTGTCTGTCCATTTTTTATCAGGTTAGGCACTGCGCCTGCTGGAAACGGATACCCTGCTTGTACGCAGTCATGCTGTAACATTTCTACTTACTACTTCTCCCTGCCAACTTTTCTGGCTGATCTTAGGGAGCTCTGTAATATTTTTCACCAGATTTTACTTGTTCTCAGGAGAAAATCTGTCTTTCAGCTTTTTCCCTAGACACAGAAATACTGATGCAACCTTGCACTAAACTGTGAGTAAACAAATCAAATAGATTGTTCTGCTATTATTCCACTAGTTACTACTGTTCATTACAGACAGATTGTTTATTTATTTTTCCATTTTATGTGGACCACAGGGATCTAGTAGGGGATCCCTATCAAGGCATCCATTTCTCAAACTTGAAAAGATAAGGGCTGGTTCAGCTGTTTTAATACCACATATTAAAATCAATGTCTAAATGAGTGTGGTTGGAATCTGGAAAATCTGAAAAGGTAGCCCAGAAATAATACATGATCATCCTGCAGGATGCATCTTAAGTCATAGCTGAAGAAACTATTCTGAGCAGGCACACAGGGGAACTCTAGTTTAAATATGATCTGTGATTTCGCAATTTTCATTTTCTTTTCCAGTGTCCATATGTTACAGCACTTCTGATGGATGTTATTTACCCAAGCACAACGTGCTATGTCAGAATGTCTTTCCAAGACCATAAACTTTCCTAAACAGTCTTGTTTCTTAGGTGTCAGCTATGTCAGGAAAGCTCCAATGAAGCTAAGCAGACACTCACAGAACTGACAAGGAGATTCCTCCATCATCGTAGCAACTGATACTAGGGTTAAAGATATGCAGGTATAAAAATATTGTATTTCTATTAAAGATATATAATTCCCATTTAAATTCCTATATGCATAACATTTAGAGTTTAGAGTGCTTCTAGAAAATACCGACAGAAAGAGTGAGGTACTAATTCAATGCTCCGAAGCTATTAGTTACAGTTACTAAGAAATGATAGTATAAAATAGGTTAGGGCCTTCTGTTCATTAATCATACTAAATGTACTCTTATTGCTTTCCAATTTGTATTTAATTTGGTTCTGGAATCTCAATTGGAATTTTCAATCTGTATTTTCATTAAAATATCAATAGCAATTTTGCAAAAACAATCCTGATGCAGATAGAGGCTAAAAAAATAAAAGTGTGTCAGATGTGGTTACAGTGTACATGATGTTTTATAGGTTGTTGAAAAATAGTCTGCAAAATAATATGGTAGATTCCATAATTTTTCACAGGTTCTGTGATCTTTCAATGTCTGTCATTCGAAATAATAATAAATATGTCACTTTGCATCATCTTCTACATCGCTGATTTTATATTCAAGAAAGGTATGTTTTTTTCCAGTTCATCCCAATCAAAGCCAAAATCAGGATTTTTTTTAAGGATTGAAAATTAAAAGGAGAAAATGAAAGAGTGAAAGAAAAGTGAAATAAAAGGATTTTTTAAATCATAGGCAATGTTAAACATAGAAATGGAAACATCATTAAAACAGCAGAAGACAGAAAAAAAGGAAAAATTTCAAATATTAACATCCAAGATTCTTCTTTCATTATTTATCATTAGTACGCTATTCCTTATGATCACACTGCCCCACAAACTTGAAAGACATCATATTCAAGGAAAATATAAAACACTCCACTATTCTTAGTTAAAAGTTAAAAAAAAAAAAAAAAAAAAAGGTACTAATAATGATATTAGTTAGTGATACATTCCTTGGTATTCATAACTTCTGTTTCACTTGATTAAACAACTCATTGATTGGGTTTTCCTGCTGAATGTTGCTTCATTTAAAATCCTGAAAGCTAATCCATTCTTGTTTCTAGTTCAAAGTTGAAATACCTTATCCTTTCAGATACCGTGTACGGCAGCTAACCTTGGGTGTTTTAAGGCATTGCTAAACAATATAGAAACTTCCAAGCTGTAAAGTGGCTAATAAACTTTGTTGGAAATTAAATTTTATCTAAATGAATAGCATTTCTGGACCTAAAAGACAGTTGTAAAAAAAAAAAAAATCAGAAAATTAAGTTTCCTCTGTAAAATTATAGGTATGAAATAAAGTATCACTTAAAAACATGCATACCTGTTTGGTCCTAAGCACTGACCTACTCTGTTACAAGGAAATTAATACTTAAAAAAAATCACATTCAAAAATGTTTGCTAAGTGACAAAGATGTACTAACATCATGTTTCCTTTACAAAGGAAAAAGCAAGCAATTCTCAAAAAGAAAAGTAAAAAGTAAGTGCATAACTGACAAATACCACAATTACCCCAAGAGAAGAGGGGGTAGATCTCTGTGTCCTCGCTGGAAGTGGATCATACGAGTGACTACAGAAAGGCACTGCCAGCAAAATCTGAATTCTCCAGCAGGAGAATGAAGAGAAGGCTGTTTTGTGCTTATTTTGGTGCTCAAGGCGTCAGGTGAACTCCCAGCCTTGTCCTACTTAGAAGGAAACAGAGAGGTTTCAGAGAAGTATCTCTGAACAGTGCTATTTCCTGCCTACAAACTCAGGAAAATGAAGCCTGATCTTCCACCTTTTAAGATATACACAAGATCTGTAAATTTCTGACATGGGAATACATGCGACTCAAAGGATGGGTGTCCATTCTAATTTCTACACTATAACAATCCACATATTGATGACGTACCTCAGAAATTAAGGGGAATTACTTTGGAAAAAAATCTAGTTCAGTCATCCTAGAAAAAAAAGGACACAAATATTATCCTTGGTACAATGAATTGTCAGGTAGTCTATAGCACAGCCTGTGTAGATAAAACTTTTTCAATCTCAAATTCATCTCAAACATTTTAGGCACACTTAAAAAAATAAGGAAAACACAATAAGTAATAAAGAATTTGCATACATTATTAGCAAATATGTTCACTTGAGGCTTTAGGAAAGATAAATTTCAGTCAATGAAATATTTGTTCATTTTTCATACTGTGATTAAAATAAAATGCTCAGAAAGTACTATCAGCACTCTTTTAGGAGTACTTTAGATATAAGAAGTTTCAGAAACTGACTTTTTTTCTCTGTTCTTAACTCCTTTTTTAAATGTCTACCAATGCATATTAGAATTTAATTATACCAATTAGCACTGCCACATCAGACATATGATGTAGCTTCAATTAGGAAGTACCTAATGGATATTAGTACAATTTAGCTTTGTAATTAAAGTTCTAAGAGCAGTGCAAATTCAACATTATGATTAAAACATTAAGGCAACATTGATGGCATTGAAATTGAATATTTTTAAAATGACCTTATAAATCAATGCTTATAAAAAAGAAATACATGAAATTAATATTGGGCTCTTTACATCTAAACGGTAAGTGCTGCTTTGCTGTCTCCATTGGCAAAGCCAATTTTTATATTTAAAATATTCTTTGCTAAATCATATTTTTTCATTACAGAGTACTAAGTAGTACTCTGTTGTGGCAGTGCAAACAGGGAGGCCAAACTCTTCTGTTTCTCTAGCATCTTCTCTCAGCACTTTCTAGAATCCACCCCTACAATGCCCTATGTCTTGATTATTGAGCTTGTTGGTGTGGTCTTAAAAATTAAAATCAAGTGGTAAAATGCAAAGGCACTGCAGAACATTCAGTCTACCAGAGTTGTAGTCACTGGTGATTCTGGCCTGGGATTGGGAGTTCTGTGCTCCCAGCTGCTATTGTCACCTAGTATATGACAAAAAGAGTAGCATGAGGAAGGCACGATGGTACAAAGAAGCTATGCATGAATAACAAAGTGTCATCCTGGATGTGGCATTCAGAGAGTCTAACCCATAGGAAAACCTGCTAGGTAATCTCAAATCTTAGATCTCTACTTGTGACCTTAAGAGGCAACACCTCTTCATGAGTAGAGGAAAGCCACGCTCCTTAGCTCCATCACTCACAAATTCTGTTCAGGAGAAAATGGAGATGAAAGAGTTTGCATCGCAAGAAAAACCTCCTGGAATTTGAAAAGTAATTTGGAAAAGTTCATGACCTACATTCCCACAGGAACAGAAAAGATTCTCTAGGCTGACGTGCTGCAACACTTATTAATGAAAGCATGGAACCAACAAGTTTTATAATGGCAACCTATTCTTGTGGCTCAGAGTTAAGCTGTGCTTCCTAATTATGATAGAATTTAAGTTTTTTTTCACTCAGATCTTGCATGATAAGCATATTAAATTGCCATGATGAGCTACAATTTATCATGATCATTAAAAATGAGAAATACAGACTGTGGTTGGTCATTAATCATGGTCAGCAGTACAACAAATAAATGGAGTGTAGTGCATCTTGGGAATCTATGAAACATAATTAATTTGAATTGCCAGAAAAATAGAGTAAATGAATTCTTATATAGGAAAGCAGAACATAAACAGATATATACCATACACCCACTCAAATACAATTTTTGAATATTTTCTTTGCTGTCAGGGTTCCTTTGTCTCCTTCCATAACATTTACAGGTACACTATTAACATCTCTTCCAGTAGGAGAATACCAACTAAGGTGGCTACCATTTTGCAAGGAGCCATTTTTACTTTAAGTCATTGTGCAAATTTTATCCATGATTAGTTTTCTCTTTTTCAAAAATAGAAATAATATGCGGCATGCTCTGCAGTTTAGTTAAGACTTATCAAAGTACTTTTAAGATTTTCTGAAATTGGCAATAAATTGTACATGAAGACACTGAGACTTTAGGCTGGCAGGATAGCTAAATTGGAATTTTACAGGTTCATTAACTTCAAACTATTCTTTAACATGAGCGAAAAATTTCCCATGACATTGTGCAAGTCCATTGCACTGAGAACATTTGGAAGATTTCCTTGAAAAATTCCCAAACTCCTCCTCTTCTGCTAATGAGATGTGGAGAGAATTTAAATATAGAAAGATAAATATAGAAAGATACTCAGCCCTGGTGAGGCCACATCTGGAGCACTGTGTCCAGTTCTGGGCCCCACAGTACAAGAGGGATGTGGAGCT
>JAWLRI010000331.1:2352161-2366972 GCA_034781795.1 Crypturellus tataupa
CGTGTGCAGGGGGGTTGGACTAGATGACCTCTAGAGGTCCCTTCCAACCTTAGGCATTCTATGATTCTATGAAAGAAATTTCCAAGTTGCAATACTTCACATGTGCCTGAGCCCACCAATTATAGTTTAGAGTCTGTTTATCCCAGGAACACAGACACAAGGTAATGGCTTCCCAGTGCTAAGGTACAAGTTTTGGTGGATATTTTTTCAAGTATATATATATATTTTTTTTTGTTCAGGAGTACACTGTGAAGTGAAAGAACTTGTTTAAGAACCATCTATGAAATATGAGAACTCCAGAATCCATCTTATAAAAGAGGGCTTAACCATTCCTAAGTAGTGTATGCACTTCAACTTAAGAGCTGAAATAACAGAAACGGCAAATATTTGGCTAGAGAGACTAGTGGAGCAAGGAAGAGAGTGGGTAGATGAATAGACAAGTAGGTAAGAGAAAAAGCAGCTCAAAATACAAAATGAGCTGGACCTGCTACGATTTAGCCTTATTACATAAGCACAGAAGCAAGCAGTTGTCCTAGCATTTGCCTCAATGAAGGAAAAGGCTGTGGAATAGCTATAGTTCAGGACATTAGGTATCCATGCTTCTCTACCATCTAGTTTGCAGTGATTTTATTTTTGCCTTTAATAAAATGTTATCTGCTAATCAAATTTGGATTTGCATGTGGGGCTGTGTCTATATTTAAAAAGTAGTTTGTAGCAATAGGAGTAGAAGTGTAAGGTGAAACAGCTGATGCTGAGGATCTAATGTCTACATATACATGTGTGGTTCAGAGGTTTTGCCTTCATTGAGTCATTGTCTGGTTCTATGGGCTTGGCTTCATTAATTACTGGGGCACACAAATGCAAACTCAAGCACAGCTTTGAGTTTACATTCTTCAAGGTAAAACACAAGGCAGTAAGTGGAGAGGAGATCGGCTTTCAAATTCACGCTTGAGTTAAATTGTTAATGCAGAATCATCTTGAGAGTACTACAAATAATAAAGTTATTTTATCAGTGTACTTGGGTGAGAGGGCTCCCATCAGAATTACACTAGCATTACTTCTTTATTTTTTAAATTTAAAACCACTATTCTTGCCACCCATCAAGGCCTAGTGAAAGAGCAACACTTAAAACAGTAATATTCACATTGTTCATGTTGTAGAATATTAGTGAAAAGGATCTGTGAGGGAAAGAAAAATACCTGTGCATATTTCAGCCAGTCTGCTCACCAACTGAAGGACAACAACTGGTTGAAACCAGAACCTTAAAAGGGCTAACCGTCATTTTCTCTCCTTTATATATATACAACACAAAAACTGTTCTAAATCAGCAGCAACCATTTCTACAAAAAGTGAATGAAAAAGGAGTTCCAGCTCTCTTCTGTCTAAATGGGTTTTGAAGCCATTCATAGATCATTACTCTTGATGCTTGAATGTCCTAACTCCTAAGTCCTTACCTTTGTATTCAGAAACATCTGTTTTTCTCTTCTGTAGCTGCCCAACGAGCCTATTTCAACTGGAAGGGCACAGGACACTTCCATGGTGCTGTGGAGGCTCTTGTTGCTGCAATCATGTCCTCTTGGTCACAAGGAGGATCCAGAAAATGTTCAAGGTTTTAGAAAGTACTTGGTGCCGGACTGCTAATAGAATAGTGGGCTGCAGTTGGTGAACTCAGGAGTTAGCTGTGCTGACTGCACCTTGAAGGTTACCAGACCTAGACACAGGGAAACGGAGTTCATTAATCCCGTAAGGAGGCTTTAGAAAGGATAGCTGCACAGAAAGGAGAACAAAGCCTTAGGCGCCTATACCTCTCTGGTACATTTTGTTTATGTCTTCCATCTGCTATATTGAGCATGAATGCCTAAATTCCACATAAATTGTTTTAAATGACTATATACTATGTCAGATTTGCCTTAAAAGTCATTGCCCCAAAGTTCTAACTGCCTGAGAGAAAAGCCTGTGTTCAAGAGGCAGTCAATAAATCTCAATCCAGGTAGGAACTAAGAGCCACTACACAGAGATGACTGAAATACTGACCTTACCGTTGATCCCAGTCCAAAGATACTCATTCTGTTTAGTAAGTCATTCACTCTTGATAGAGCATCTGTCTATCTGTAAATCTCATACGGAAGTCACTTTAGACTTCTTCATTTATACCTTGATAACGCTTTACTTTGCTTGCCTCCCCGTTCCAGGTAGCCAAATGGAAGGAATTTTAAAGCATTCTTACACTCAGAACTTTGTCATGGGCAAAAGGGGATATTGCATATATAGGGAGATAAGAATTTATTATTAGGCCAATAATGTTTTTATAGTCTAACAGTCCAAATGATCAAATTAATAAAAAAGCTGCATCACTTCTACATAAAAAAATCCTCCCTTGAACCTACCCTTCCTTCTAGTGCTCTAGTAATATCAACAATCATACTTACAGAGCTACAGTTATGGAGTTTCAATAAATTTTTGAGAATTTCCATTTTTATAAGATTACAAATTATTTATAAAATTGTTAAGTACTGCGCTGTTTAAGACTAGAACCTACAATCATGTAGGTTACCTTTGTAGTTTATTCTAGTTGTCCAAAAACCTCACTAAAGTGGGACCATTTTCTGCAATTCCATAAGAGACTGGATAGTATTCATACACAACCTCTAACAGCAGTATTGCAAATGAATGTGCCCCAATGATCCTTTTCTCCCATTACTTGTAGATAATGACATCATTTGGATGCAAGGATAGTGTTTAAGGAAAATAACAGTATTTAGAGAGCCTAATATCAATCCCAAGTGCATATGCTTCTCTTACGAAAGATTATTATATATTAAGCCTTGTTCTCAGTAAGATAGAAGAGAGCACTATTCATTTCAGTTTTAGACTTCTCTTTATATATTTGTGCATGTTGTTGTTTTTCTGAAAGTTAACAATGCATGTACTATGTTAATTCACTTTATGTTAGGCTTAATTTGATAGCACTAGATGCTAATGAAAAAAAAAATCTCAAAAGAAACCCATGAGTCATTCTAAACATGTGTCTCTGCACATCAACATACTGATTTAGACCTAGACCTGTACTGACATTTTTGCTGAAAGGAAAACACAGAATTTAACTGTATAACTTCCATAATTTCCTTTGATAAAGAGTTTCCTTTGATAAACACCTTAGAGATACTTTTTCTCTGCCTAAATGGTAATGACTCTCACTGAATTAGGGACTTATGTTTCCTCTTTTCCATTGTAAGGAAGCTCTTAAAAGCATTATAAATCGTTAAAAGCAAATGGTTCCCATCTACCTTTTACGTTCAACACAGTTTAAAAAAAAAAAAAAAAGTTAAGTTGTATTTTCTACTTATGATTGTCAGTTGAACTGTATTCATCTTTTTGCTTCTCCTTTTGCAGTAGCTTCCAATAATTGCCACATCCAACTTTCACTACTTTCAATATTTCTCTGTCATAATACATAAATACATATATTTATCTTAAAAGACTATTATTTAGAATGCTCCAGACATTACCGCAACTTATTCACTGTAAAATATCATACTAGCAACTAGTACAGATCAAAGTAAAATCTACACAGATCCTTAGAAAGACTGTTATTACTGAAAGAACTATAGGTCACTGAATTACAGGTGAATAAGAAGGGCTTTTTACAACTGTAAAAAAAGAGCTTGATTACAGCTGAGATGAAGTAGAGATACAAATCCATGGTATTACAGAGAAATTTTACATTAAATACCACTGAAAAATTAATGTTTTTCTACCATATTTTCCCACTTCTCTTTTCAATATTTAGGACTAAATAAAGTCACAGATTAATGCTGAGATTACTTGTATGTTTTTTAAGAAATGGCTGTATTCCATTTTATTCCTTCACAAAGTCTTTTTCAAACAGCATTCAAACATATTATAAAGCTGGTGATGCTGAGTACTTAAGCATACAAATTACTAGCATATATGTACTTATGTGTATATACACACACACAAAAACTAGAAATAAGTGTGCAGATGCACATAATCACACTGGTCATTTATATTTGCAGCTACATTTGTGTGTATTCAATAGCATAATGAACCCCTAACATATTACTTTTCTCTAAATAAAGTCACTCTTTTTTATGTGGCAGCAATATAGGATTCTGTTCCCTATCCAAACAAACACCGCTTTCATGGACACTTTTTGGATAAATTCTACACCTGTCTGCACAGGAATCCTGTGACATCACAGGGAACAAATATAACCAAAACCATCATTTGGTCCATTCTGCTAATTCACCTATCATGACAACATAAAAACAGAACAAGAATTTGGCAGAGAGACCTGCATCTTCAGATGCCTATCTACACAGACATAGCTCTCTTTAGCATCTTTATACTTTGGCGCATGTATGGACTTGTCTTTAAATTCAAACACAAAAAAGACAGAAAGGTTTTTGGCAGCTTTCGTTTCTCACCTCAGGGAGAAGACTGTTACTGTAATTTCTTCTGTGAATCACATGGTAGGGGACTGATGTTGCAATCTTGCTCTGAACTTAGCTAAAATTATCTTTTTTTTTTTATAGAAAGTATGAAGTAGTAGAGCTGAATGAACTCGTAAGCACATTGTCTAGGGATAAGAGATGTGACGTCCATATACTACAGTGGTTTTGCTGTTACACAGTTTGAATGATTTCCCTCTTCTCTAACTGCCCTAGAAATCTTCTTATTGAAACTGCATATTTAGGACAAAATCTATTAAACATCTAAAACATAGTAACCACATAACATCCCATGTCACAAATACTGATTCTAAAAAAACCAAGATAGCACAAGGGATTTGCAATGGAGCGCTCTGACATCAGTGGAGTAGGGTCCATCCTAGCAGATTCTCATACACGATGAAAACCTTCTACTTTCAGCTATTGGTCTGAGAAATACGGCATGTCAACATGTCAGAGGCATAAAAACCTTTTATCATTCTGTGAATGATTCTGTGAATGATAGAAAACCTGATTAAAAAAATATAAAAAACCCCCAAAATAAATAAACAAAATAACCTTCCCATTTCTTGCAAGATGAATTATAGTTCTCTTTAACAAAGATTGCCCATCAGAAGTATGCTATAGAAGCATAGATTGACAGACTGTCTTCTTCAGCCTCAATATACTTTCATGTTCTGAGAGTGAGTGCCAGGAAAACATATATGCTTATTTTGTGGTACACTGGACAACTGACAAGGTTCAAAGCTTAGAGGATATGACCCAGGGAGAGAAAGCAAAGGAACTTAATTTATACATCATACAGAAAGACAGGTTAAGGAGATATAAAAGTGCATAGTCTTTAAGGATTCAAGGAAATAATGTCCAGACAGAAAAAGCACTGCATTAACCTAAAAAAAAATGTTTTAAAAAATAATATCCTAACGCTAGAAAAGAAAAGTTTGGGTTAGATATAAGGCTAAAGAGATTAATAAACAGAGCATTCAATCAGAGAAAATAAGTGAGGTGGCTGCATGATAAGTATAAGAAGATAATGTAAAGATTATTTGTAACATTACAGAACATAGAATGGGAACAGACACTTACAGCCAGTTTTCCTTCTACTGAGATGTTTAGGAGCAAGGACTTTGTAAGACTAGAAAGCTTTTCTGGCTTGCTGTGGGATTGTTTTTGTTTACTTGATAGACAAACAAGCCACAAAATGGCAATTGTCTTAGTTTTAATCTTGTATTGCAATAATGTCTGCAATTTCTTCTTAACATATATGAATGTCTGAACCTGACGGAACTTTTTTTCCACTTCAACTCTTTGAGCACAAGGAGGAAAATATGGTCTAAGCACTTTGGAAGGGCTTGCAGGACTGAAATGTGGAAGATATTTAGTGAAAGGAAAATGGATACATTGCAGACAAGGATACAAAGGATATAAACATATAGGTAACAATACTTGAAGGGTTTTGCTAGTCATAGAAGGAACTTTTTTTTTGTACAAAGTGGGTTATATACCAGACAGCACACATATACTGGTTTATATTTACTATTTAGTTTATATAGTAAGTGGCAGCTTATCTCCTTTTTTTTCTACTGCATACTGAGCCTCCTAAGAAAACCATCTGGAGCCTATCGCCTTTAATCTAAAGCTTTCTAACCCATCTTAAAAATTAAGGGTCCATATTACATTGATCTTTCTGTTTAATTCCATGTTTTGGATAATACATCACAGAAGTGGCAATGCTTTTGTGATATGTTAGTGTCATACATCATAACTAGCACCACTGCTCTAGTGATGTATTATCCACACAGTGGCACTAACCAGAAAGATGAATGCTGGTATATAGACATCTATGCACATCTCTTGAGAAACAAGGATAAAGAGAGATTAATATACTCTCTAAAATAATATACTAATATACACTCTAAAATCTAGAAATAAATAAGAAGTGTACACAGTATAGATTGCATACTACTTTCAGCAAGATATATATGTATCTTTACAAAGAAAGTGAAAAGACATATATTTGTTTTCATGTCAAATATTCCACAAATAAATCTTGATTCCCTGACTGAAAGGACAGGAAGGTATACTGAATGTCTCAGTAGAATCCAAAATCCAAATCAAGGATGTATTGTTCCACACTTTATTCCTTGCCTCAACCTTTTTTTCAAGAATATTCCCTTATCCATGAAAGTGTTTTCTGGATCATAATATCCATGATACCCAAAGAAGGCCCTTTCTGCTAGCAATCACGGCATCAGAGCTTTATGTTATGCTCTTCTGTCTTTGATTTTCAGTTTATCTAGCAAGAAGAGTAAAATTATGCCATTCTCTCACATTACAAAAGCTAAAGGCCATTATTTGTCTGCAAGCATACTGTTATATTCTGACTGCACACCTTCTTTACTGAGATTCTTGAAAGTTCTGCACAGAAGGGTTTTTTTTTTGCAAAAAGGTTACTTATTCAACGTGCATTCATTGGACAGTGTGTTTATCCATTAAATAGCCTGTGCTCACACCTTCAAGAGCCACTACTTCAGAAGGGGCTTCTACACAAACAGCAACCGCTCACACCAGAATCATTTAAAGAATTCCTAAGCCTTACTGCCTACCTCAGCTGTCAGCTAGAAGAACGGGGAGAACTGAATTTACATCTGCTTCTCAACAGTCCCGCTTGACAACCGCTTACAGTCCCGTCTTCTGGTTTGAAATAGGATCAGTGCAGTTTCACTAACGTGCCAGGTTGCCAGGTGAAGTAGTTTGGGGAACAGCCACACATTTGCTTTTCCATCTCTAGCAGAGGCAACAGGAATCACTCCCAAAGGGTTTAAGCCAATTAAGGGGATGATGTCTTCTAAAATTATTCCAGTGGTTACGGCCTTAGGAACACTTTTCTGAGCAGCAATGTCAGCTTACCGCATTGCTAGTCCCCTTGCTCAAAGCCGCTCAATTCCCCAGCCAAAGCAGCCCCCTTCCCTGTGCCAGTACAAGTGTCTATTGATGCTTCTCACGCAATCATAAACCTAAAACTGAGAAGGGAGTGCAGAGGGAAGGGCAGGCACGAAGACTTCCATGATGGAATTGCCACGGAGGAAAACTGAATGAAAAAACACAGCCTGAGGGGGATTTTCAACTAGTACTGCTGTCTATCAGGTTCCTTTTACTTTTGCAAAACAAACACAAACTGGATAAGAGATAAGAAAGATTTATCTTTCCATTTCAGACATACTTGCCAGATAAAATAATTGCTATGTGTTTTTAACATACATGCTTAAAATTCTAAGCATTTTTCTACTGATAGATCAGCTTCCAAAATTTCAACCTGCAAGGAGAGAATTAACTTTAAGTTTCCTTTTCATTCCTGTATAAATAAACTTGAAGAATTAAGCACATGGTGTAGTAGATAATATTTAATTAGCTCATAAACCAAAATACTTATTCCAGGCTCTATGGTCTATGAATGAATCATATTAATTAGGGCAGAACGAATTAGCTTAGAACTAATGGACTTGAAATGATGCCTATCCTTTCAGCAGAACCAAATCCAAAGTGTTTCTGAAGCTTAAAATGTTTTGTTTGCTTTCATTAAGTGAATCAGGACTAGACACTAAAATATGTCAAGAAAGATTTAATTTTCCTAATTTAGTCAAAACTTAGTCACTACCATAACAATAGTGATTACAGGACAAGAACATCAGTTCTTATAAGATTTCTAGTCTGATTTTCTGAATTTGTGTCTTAAGATAAGGTTATTTTCCTTCGCTTTATCTTGACATCTTACTGTGATGTTGAGAAAATGCTTACAAAATGCAAAAGACAATCAGTGATGGAGGGGAGAAATAGTAATAAAAAAGTGATTGCACAAGGATATTCTTCAGAAAACTTTTGATTACTGAAACATCACTATATTTGGGTAAAATTAGTGGTAACAATTGATTTATCAATCGCTACCATGCGGTGTGTAGTATTAACAAGATGTTCTGTCAAGTCTCTTAGCAACCTCAAATCAGCCAGTCAGATGATATGAATGATAAGATGAGGCATATGATAATGGAATTTTCCAGTTCTGTTACACTTGCTAGGCTTTGTCTTGCTTTGCAGAACAACACGGCTTCCTGCATGATTAAAAACTATACAGCCTCTCACTATCTCAGTCTGTAGAACATTCCTTAACTACTCTTATCACTGGACAAGAGGGAAGTGAATATCTGTCGGAGTACTCTAGATCAATTAAATGAATAACAATGTCAGTCTTTAGTACCTGGACTCCTCTGTTGTGGTTTTCACAATGCAAGTACTGGTTTTATATGAAACAATCAGCATGCACGAGTTGTAAGTCCATATTCTCATGCTTAATTACAACTACGGTACCATCAGCACAGGTTAAATGCAGTGGCTTTCATTTCCAGTATTAATCAGAAGAAAACAATGAAATTCAGTCCAGTAGGCTTTCAATTCCCTGTCCTCATATTGTGTCATCATCATTCGCTTCTTTGAAAAGGTTTTATTCAGCTTCTGGCTTTTATATCAAGCTCTGTGAATCATCTGAAATAAAATACAAGCCTGATAATTTGTTATAAAGCTGAGCCTGCATGTATATCATCTGTCCTAATGCAAAAGTATTTTGTAAAAATGGCTGTTAATATTGGTTAGGTTTGTATTTGTTATTTTTTGCTGCTTTTTATGCCCTTGTATATCTGTCCCCAGAAGATCATAAAATTATTTTAATTAGGGATGTCAACTTCTGCCTCAGAAGCTGAGGGGGTAATTACATCATTTATATGCAAAATGGGTAATTTTCTCCCTGCTCTTCACCATTCTCTTCTTTCCATTTATTTTCCCATATCTCTACTCTTCAGAGTTGAGCTATTTAATTTTATTTTGGTCCATCTGGAATATCTCTGCCACTCTTCCATTCAGCCTCAGCCACAAAAGTAGGAGCTACCTTCACTCAAAATCTCCACTGCTCTATTCTCTAATGTACTCCTGACTCTAATATCTAGAGGGAGATTAAGGTCCACCACAGTCACACAAAAGTGGCTTTTGACCTCTTGTATCAATCATCAGTAACATTTTACTTAGTCTTATTAAAAGAAAAGAAAATTGCAGAGAAACTGAAACTGAGGATGAGAAAGTTTCTGAAAAGGAAGAAGTAGAAAGTAGAAAGGAAATATCATTTAAAAAAGATCTAATAAACTCCAAAATGCCTGTAATAGGGGGAAAAAAGGAACAAATGGCTCAAGATTGCACAGCTACTAAAACCACTGTTGACTGGAAAAGCAGGCTACAAAGAATGAAGTAAATCAAGTTTGAATTACCCGCTTTATAACAAGGCCATGCTAAACAGCTCGCACATTGACAGCGAATGAGGCTGAGACCTCACCAAGGTTTCCTAGCTCTGAGTGATTGCTGAACTACAAGTGAAACATATTTAAAGGGTATTTTCAGGAAAAGAATGTGGAGAACCAAAAGCCCACAGATTTGTGATCAGCACATGAGCAAGCTTCAAACAATGCTTGCCTCTGTTCTTGAAATAGATGCTGGCCAGCAAGACCCCCGGGTCAGAGGAAGATTTTTTTTCTCTGGCGCTAGGTGATTCTGAAGTTCTGGACTTTCTTTAACTTTTTTCAGTTGATTGTGGTAAAGCAGCTAAGCTTTGAAACTTAGCACTGAAATTTAAGATATAAAAAAAGATGAACATTACAAAAGATGAACATTACATATGAAAATGTGCCAATTAAATGCAAAATGTGCAGAAATGTGAAATCAGTGAATTTCTCAGGATTTCAGAACAGATCTTTGAATTTAGAGGGAGGGATTTATTTCCTAGCAAGAAATCAAAGAATTATGAGATCATCATAAAAATACCTACCTCAGACGAGGAGAATATGCAAAAATCTTTCAGATGGTGAAATACATAAAGAAATAAGAATCTAGTCCAGCAATTCACCCCCAAATTTATAAAGAGTTTCTGTACCGATATTTCCAAGTTAGTAAAGATTCTCAGTATTCTTTATCCATGAAAACATTGCTCATTGTCAATGGAGGCACTTTCACCATTGGATTCATCCCCTCCAGTAGCAGAGCAGATGTCCCGAAACGTCTCAACCTTCTTAGAACCCAGTAAAATATCTTTGTTAAACCGCTGATGACACATGCAGAGTTCTTGTTTGGTAATTAGTTCACGTAACATTGCCTTGGAAAAATAATGCAAACAGCCTTGGAGATACCCTGCTGCGAAGCTGCCGGGGCCGGCTGCCTCGTCCTGCCTGGCAGGGCTCTTGTCACCTCACTGTTCCGCAAGGCCAGCCAGTTGGAACACAGAAAATGGGAGCAACAGTCCTTTATCAGGTTGCCTTTTTTCGAGATAATATCAGAGCGCATCCAGTATAGCACTTGTTTAACAATATATGATGGAGAACCCTCTCCATCGACCTCTCTCTGTTTTATGTTCAGATTATTGAAAAAATGATTATGCATAATAATTTAATTGAACTGTCTTCTACTGAAATTAAAGCAAGACATTGTTGTTGTATTTTAAAATTTAAGTTTATTTAAACTTGAATTTAAACAACTTTTGTGTTCCAGCTGGCTGTTCTCATAGAGTCATAACTAAGATTTGCACTTTATAACACAGATTAGGGAACCAGAGAATTCTGTTGATTTGCTATTGTTTAAAATAAAAATGGTATCACTAACTACAAACCATTCAGATATTTTGTGATATGGTATCTCTGAACTGATCGGGGCATTTGAGTTACAAAAACAATCTAAAAAATATTTATTCTTAATATGTAGCCCCAAGCCAAGTGAAGTATCTTTCTTCTGTTTTCACTAGGAAACCTTCCCACTGAAACATGGTGAAATTCACTGTGCCAGTACTTCTAGGATTGTCCAAGCAGGAAAATATCAAGCTACCTGATTAGCCTTATCAATGAGAGAAGCTAGCAGGAATATAATTTAAAAAATTCCAGTTTAAAAGAAGTATAGAGAAGGAAAGTGCTACCCTGTTCTTCAGATTAGCTCTGTTTCTTTGTTCTGAGGTCAGCACTTGCTTTGGCAAACGCAAGGGACCGTGTTGCTCCATCTTCAGAGAACATTCCCCTCTCCTGAAATTGTTATGTTACCACCATTACCATTGGACTAGGGGCTGTTGGAACCAGCTGGAATATTAACGGAACAGTTATTTGTGCAAGGCCAACACTGCAAACACAACCAGCGATTACACAAATGACGGCTGTAATTCAGCAAACCCTTCAGCGCACGCGGGTCTGGCTCCTTTGTGCAGGCAATGACACGTGCCTGAGGATGTGCTCCACTGAAAGAAACAGAAACCCAAACATTACAGTGCAACCTCACATCTACATATGTGCTATGCCTGCCCCAGAAAAATAATAAAAAAAAAAATGAACAGGCCAAAAAAATGAAATAAGCAGGTAAATTACCTTATTTCTAACTACTGGCATATGTTCAAAATATTTTTTTTCAGTCTCAAAGCCATAAACATCCAATCTGTCATTAGGAAAAATATTTATAAAAAACACACGGGAAACGAAGCAATACCAGTATCCATTTAAGCTGAATTGTAAATTTCTTAGCATCATATTCTGAATCAAAATGCAATAAATTTTTGTTTGTTTGTTTTGTTTTGTTTTTTCAGAAAGAAATGTCTTTGGATTCCATAAAGACTTACAATCCATATAAACCTATATTTTTCTTTGCTAAATTAAAGTAGAAAAATATTAGGAATACACATGTTATGTCAAGTTCATGTTGTTTCTCTTTAACAGATTCCCTAAACTTCAGATTTAGAGGTCATATGTCTAATATTTCTAACATTTCTACTCCAAGTAAAAAGAAACTGCTCTGTTAACTCCAACTATAATTATCCAGTCTCCAAGGTTAATTTCAAAGGGGAGCTGCAAATAGATTAATACACTGTGTTCAAATAAAGACAACATTTACAGAAAAATCACCATATGGACCCTATTTAGACAGATGATCTAATTATCATAATGCCCAACGAACTGATGCAGGGAAGGTTTTAGAGCAGGATGCTTCTTTCTGGACTTTGCCCTCCCATCTTGTAGAACAGTAGAGGTGATGTTGTTCCATGAAACCCTGTGACCGGTATATTCTCATTTACGTGATAAAATTTGTCATTTGTAATATGTTTAGAGATCTCCTTCAATTATAAATGAGCTTTAATCGTCAAAGAAAGTTGCATTAAATAATGAGAGAAATAAGATTGTTAGTGAAGTCTGAAAAGGTAATTCGGTTTAAGAAGCCACTTTAAGAAAGAAAGAAGAATTATTGTAATATGGCAAGTGACAGCCAGTTGTATGTGAATATACCTGTTTTTGAACTAATCACTTTAAAATCTGGGCCTAAAATGTGTTTGTACTTCTTTTCTGTCTTTTCTCCACTCTTCATAATCCCACAGAATTTACTCAAGGCTTGGCCTTTTTACATGGACAACAGCAAATAGCTGTTATGATAGCTAGTTATAATAGCTAATGATAGCTAGTTATTTTTATTGTCTCTGAGAAACATGATTATTTGCATTTTTATAAGTCAGAAAATACATAAACCATCCACAGCACTCTTATCCCAATAATAACTGTTAACTACACCCCACAACAGCAGTGCAGCAGCACTACTGTTGAAGTGCTTGTGATATACCACAGTAAATAGAAAACTAAGAAGGGATTTAAAAAAAAAATATTGAGATAATTTTGCAGAGCTTCCCTTACATAAAGGAGACAGAGACTACTTAAGAATATAGGTAAGCAGATCAGCAGTGTAGACCTGGGAGCTTTCTGGAGATTTGTTTTTAAAAGGTAATGAGGGTGTAAACATTAAGGTATTCTGTCAAAGTTACTGAGCTTGGAATTCAGTCTATCCCATCTAAAGTCACTTAGTGATTGCTGAACCACTGAAGGATTTCACCTGGAACAAACAAAATACGGATGCAATAACCTCAAGTGATGAAGAGAAACATCTGTTCAATTCACCATCTACATTGTTACTCTTATATGGCAGTGACTAAAGTCTGTACATGATTCTATGTTCAAGTACTCAGCCATTTTTATCTTTTGACTCCAATTCGTTATTCATATTGTGGATCATAATCTTAAAATCTAATTACTGTCATACCCCAAAATACACGGAGACACAGAATAAACTTCACTAGAAAGCCTGGGAGCTTTTAAGAGCTATAAAATAGCTTTCATTAACAAGTGACACATATCCCCTTAATCACTGTAAGCTCTCCTTTTTAACAACTGATATTACCCTAACAACTATATAAGGTATTGTACTTAGCAGTAATAAACAAGGAGAGTTTCACTCAGAAACAGAATCTCTTTGACTTCAGTAGGAGTGCTGAGAATGAGTGGAGATCTGTGGGTGGAAAGATCTATCCTCATTAGAACAAGCTTTTAAATTAGATACAGATACTTCAGAGGCAATTAAATGAATCATCAAAAATAATATGTGTACAGCTTATTTGGAATTGTGAAGACATAGGTGTAAAGTAAATTCCCATTTTTATTTCCTGATTTATTTTTCCAGTATCATCAGAAACCTTATGAGATAAGCTAGGACTGCATATGAAGAAAAGTGTAAATTTTAGTTATGACTTCAGTGGTTTAAAACCAAGGGTGCTGCCATTAAGCATTTTAACAATATCAAAGTTTTTTTTTTTTTTTAAGTATGTAGAGTTATATAACTTGGGTGCATATAACTTTCATTTTTGAAGTTATTCCAATTCCTTTATAGCAAATGTTACCTGTGTCATTGACTTCCATATTTGAATAGTACCAGTCATTTTCTTAACGTTAGGCAGATGCCCAGGTGATTTGTTAGATTGATGCCTGTGAGGAGTGTGCTTCTCCATGAGGGGGAATAAAGAAAGTTAAGTAACTGGTAAGAAAGTCAGAGATACCTGCTTTTTATACGAAAACTCTCGGAATGTCCAAAAAAATTAACGCACATGCCAAACAGCAGCTAGATTTCCATCACTGAGCAAAAGTGACCAATGTAACACAGTAAAGCTTGTATTATAGAAGAAGGGATTTCTCCACTGAAGAACTTTAGACGTGGCTATGCAAGCTTTGCTATTGACCTTAACAAATGGCAGGGGCAAGGGAATACTATGAAGATCAAAATTCTGCACAGAACATGTAGTTCCCTTTCTTAAGAGATTTTGCTACAGTATACATTTATGGAAGAAAAATATAACATTTTCACAATTTTGTAATAAAAATTGCTGCAGTAAAATTAGGTGGAAGAAAATATTTATAAGAAACATTATTAAATATGGTCAGTATGTTATATTTCCTAG
>JAWLRI010000331.1:2367072-2377095 GCA_034781795.1 Crypturellus tataupa
TGCTGCAGTAAAATTAGGTGGAAGAAAATATTTATAAGAAACATTATTAAATATGGTCAGTATGTTATATTTCCTAGCTTAATTCATAGCCTTAACTAATGATTTTGTAAAGAGAATAGCTTATTAGCCAAACTAGCAATTTGTTTTTTAAACAAACTTGCAGAGGTGCTTTGAAATGTTCTGATTTTATATAACAACTAAAAAGAGAATAAAACATTGGCAAGAGATGCACAGAGTTGCTTTCATCTTTTGTTTCCACATTTGCCAGTTTGCTGTGCCCTTTGCAGAGATCGTTGTACCAAAATGCTATTTCACAAGTTAAGATGATTCACAGTAGGAAAGCACTTTCTTATATTATTTTCATCAAAAGGAGCTTATATTTCTTTTGCCCATCTGAACATTACCATTAGACTGCTAATTTATACTTTGGTAAAAGGGTCAGGAGTATTCAGTTTTTGATGACTTGATATTAGCTTGAAAGAGAATTTTTAATAACTCCTGTAATTTGCCTCTGTAGTTTCACCATCCAGTGCCTTTTGAATTATGTATATTTTATAAAACAAAACTCCAGGAAAATGAGTAGTATTTCAAGGTGTTATGTCTTTCAGATATAGGAATAGTCTCTATTACTGTCATCAGAAAGGAGGATCTTTTATATCTCAATGATAAAAACCTTGTATATTTGGTATTCAATACTGCTTTCAAATAAAAATGAACACAATAATGCCTTTTACAATAAGTATGCATAATTTTAAGTAATTAATTAAACACATCCTGCTTAGGGTAAGCTATCCTTCATGACCTTTTCCTTCACTAAAATTGAAACGAAACTCTTAATGGGGTGAGTAGCTGCAAAAAAATGAGAGTGCTTTTTTTTTTTTTTTTTTTTTTTTTTAAGAGACTAAAGAAGTACTGCCAAGGACTCTAAGTCACAGAAAAATCAGTTTGTTCAATGTCTTATTTACGTAGCGTTCCAGAAAGAAACCTGTTTGATCACAAGGTTTTATGAAGCAAGGATCAAATCATATTGGTTGATTAATTAATTGATAATACTTGAATGACGATAGCAGGTCACCTGTGGTCCAGCTCAGGTAAACCGTGGAGCTTTGCAAATATTTACCATGTGTTGAGGGAAATGTAGCACATAAAAGTGCTGGACATATTGACAGTGAGGATAATAATGAAAATAAAATACTATTTTTTCTACTGTATTGACATTAGGTTAGATCTTCCACCATGTAAATTGTTCAAGTTACATTGACCATAGCAAAGTTATGGGCAATTTGCTACTACTGTAGATGATATGACCCATTAATTAGTTAACTCTGAAGATGTTTATTATCCAAATGGGGACAGTATGATAAGTGGGAATTGACGGGCCTTCTGTTTGCTTTATTCAGGTAATTATAGAAGAGGTGTAAGATAACATTACCTTCTGCCCTTTTCAGTGTTCTTCCCACCTGTAAAGTGCCTTATGATACACTTAAATGTAATTTTTATTTCATCTACTGCTCATTTGTATTGCTAAGTGACACAAAATATTCTCTGCTCATGGAGTTTTCACAGGACTGGGGGCAGGCGGGTAGGGATGATGTTCTTCAAGGGTTTTTTTTTTCTGTCTCTTCAAAAGCAGGACAGGTGGAGAATGACAATGAAAGAAAATCATGGGCTCATCTTACTAGCTGAGAGATAACTGTATGAAGATAAACACAGCCAAATGCGTGAAGAAAGCTCCTGAGGCGCACAAAAGGTATTTCTATAATGAGTAAAAGTAGAAGGAGCTCAGCACAAGACGGAAACGCAAAGTACGTGGTTGTGAGCTCCATGTCAGCTGCTTACCCATACAGCTTGTGTCTAAGCTACAGAGCCCAGGACGATTTCTATGTTTGGATAAGTATTTTTTTTCCTTCCATACCTTGTAAAAAGAAATCCCAACTCTGCAAGATATAAGAGAACAGAACTGCAAAGTACTCCTACAACATCTTAATCTAGGTAGCCAGGCCCAGGAAGCACATAATGACAAACACACTGTTTGCAGGAAAGATGTATAATTTGTGCAGGTCCAAGACACATAATGGTCACTGTGAAAATGAACCCAGCCATCGTTCTGCGTTCACCATGGCCTCTCTGGCAACACTTTTAACTCTCAATATGCTGCTGTACACATCCTGATTTCACGCTATCTTTGGCCAGGGGTCAAAGCAAGGAGGATTTATTTTCTCCCCATTTGTAAGTGCCTTTAGAACTGGATTAGCTGAAATGCTTTTCCCCTTGTAAATCATTCATTATAAAAAACAAAGACTGTCCAAGTCTCTAGGCTACAATAACTGTTCATTTTAAATTTCGTTTAGTTTACTTAAAAAAAAAAAAAAAGAAAGAAAAAGAAAAACAGAAAAAAAACAGGGAAGTAGGGAGAACAGAATTAGCTGATCATTATTCTTCTGTTCCTCCTTCTCCTTTGGTTCATTTAAATGGCCCATTCAGTTCCATCCCAGAAGCTCATTTCTCACAGTCACTGCTTTTCCTTCCCCTTTTACCTGTCGATGCATCCCATGCTTCTTGCTGTAGCCTTGACCAACTTGGTCTGCTATTCTTCTTCTCTCACCATCCACTTCCCTGAAGCACAGATTAACTCTCTGACCCTAATTTGAGTGTTTGGCCCATGGAGAAGCAACAGCACATATTGACTGTTGGTTATGAGTCACTCCTTTAACCTTGCCTGCACATCTTGACTTCTATCATATTGATGACCAAATCCCTCTGAATGCAATTAAAAGGGGACAACATTATTTGGATTGTCCAGACAGTGACTGCAAACCTTGGTTTCTTTTATTAGACTAAACGTATCTGCTGAAGCAGGTCAAATCAACCAAGAAAAAGTGTACTTGACTGACCTGCCACTGTCGATAACATTACAGCTCAAGAGGAAATCCTATTGGCGAGTATCACGGTATTCAAAAAGATAAATGCTTTCTGGAAGGAGTACTAGACTGTAGCTGGAGCTTAAACTGATGTATTAAAGGAGATGAACAGGCAAATTCCACCCACCTTCTCAGCTTACATTGAGTACATAAGGCCACATTTGCACTCCATGCACTCGATAGATGCAAACTGCCTGTCTGTGCACCTCCTGAGGCACAGGGAGCAGAAAACCGTGAGGAGCCGCACAGAACTTATTCTCTGATAATGTCAGTGATGAAGAGAATGAGGACGTACACCTAATAGCTTGTCCTTGATTCTTGATGAATGGCAATTTGCCAGACTCTCACATGTAGGACCTGGAATCTTATAAATGAGTCTTGCCCCTCCCAAATACCACAGAGAGAAGTTCCCTTTGGCTGTATTAGGGATACCACAAAAGCTTTGTTTGGAAATGACAATCCCAAAGCTGAAATCACTGTAAAAATCCCCACGTAAATACTAAGTTCATTATACAGTGTATCATCTATTTAAATACAAAGTATAGTGAGAAATTAGGAATGCTGATGCCCGAGGGCATGCATTAACAAAGTTACTTGCATTTATCTATTGAGCTAAATGGCAGAATATCAGGTCAAAGATTGACAGGACTTTACATGCAGTGCTTTATTTTGAATTTGAGATGGTCTTATAGAATCAGACAAGTGGAGCCAGAAAGACATTAGTCTATCAGACAGAGGTAGTCGATTAGAAAAAGAGTTATATTTAAAGTGTCTGACAAATACACTTTTTCAAAAGACTGTTAAAATTTCATCTCAGATGACTGAAATTACTCAAAATAAATATTGCTAGGCAAGGTTCATATTAAATTGCAGCTTACCTGGCATTGAGTAAATCCTTTTTTGCTATTGCTCTTATTTCACACTTTTCTGCCTCTGTACCCCACAAGTTCTCCGTGTTTTATAAGACAGGCAGCACTGCTGTAATCAAAGACCTATTTCAAATCCCTAATGACCCCATTCATTTCCTCTATTGAATATTATGCCTGATTCTTTACAGTGTGAATTTAGCAGGGGATAATCTTGTTATCCTGTAGATAGTCCTGTTTCCCGGATATGCTCTCTCCAGTACCAATAACCCTGTTAAGGATCACCTCACGCTCACCTTTGGTCCATTTTGTTAAGTGAATCATATAAACCCTACAGCTCCTCTCTCCCGAGAGCTATAATGGCTGTTCTGCTCAGTAGCTATTTCACTGAACTACTCTCAAGCCTTTGAGCCCCATCTCACAATAACCCATTGTTATAAATACTAATTAATTTGTTTTGAGAAAAGGAGTTGGAAATAGGTGCTAGTAAAACTCGAATTACCACAAAAGCAAAAGATGAATGGTCTATTTTCCTGCAGCAGGAGGCAAAGCTAGATGTTCCATTAAGAGACATTAAACTTCTTGGCTAATTATAAGAAGCAGGTGAAGGAGGAAATTTCTTAGTGAGCTCAATGGGACATTGATTAAGCCAAAATCCTAAGAACTCCATCCTCAGTGCATGTGAAGTATTTAATTTTAGGGAAGAAGAGTGATCTGTTTTATTAAGCTGGACTCAGCAGAGTCCTTAATGGATTAGAGTACAAGTATTCACACCTTTAAAAGTTAGGCTAGAATACAACATCTTTTTATTTCTTCTTGTGTTTTTCTTAAACATGAGAAAAAAGTCCAAGTTAGATTTCTGTTACAAGTTATGACATCAAACTTCTATGCACATGCAGACAGACATCATGCTGCTTTGTTTAATCTTAAAAATTCTCTTATTGTTTGAATTTATACACATTATCAACAGTGCATTTTATTCTGAAAGAATTAAGGAGGCCTTGCTTTATATTTGACCACTACACAAAAGCTAAAAATTAATCTAGAAGATCTTATATTACATTTTGTTTAACTGTGCTACATGAAATCAGTATTACGACCTTCACACACGGAACAACTGAATGAAAGTAAGATTATATCTATAAGTTGCACAAAAATATTTATGGCATCATTGAATTTATCTATCATAAATCATATACAAATTTCATCCCATTTTCTCTTCTATAGTTGAAATAACTCTTTTCCCTTGGAGACATTTTTCTTCTATTGTGAATTGTAACAGAGGTAGAGGATGAAAGTTTTATCTACTTCCGTGTGACTTTCTTTCTCACACCTCAAACTGAAGGAGGGAGGAAAAAAAAAAAGTAAATTTTGCCTTGTCTAAAGTATGAAAAATGAAACAAACTTAAGATTAAAGTCAAATAAGTACATGCTCTTTTCACTAGATAAAGTGTCAAAAATTGAATTCTATTTTATAGAAGGAAGAGTCACAGAAAAATGAATGCATATTTCCAGCTGTTTTTATCCCAAATGAACTCCTAAATGCTGCATTATTATCAAAAAATGAGGATAGACAATAAATGTGTATCAACACAAATGGTTCATTGTATTTAACCTTGCATCTTTTTTTTTTTGTTTTCTTGACTGCTCTTAAATCATGTGTACAAGTAAGGTTTTAACCCAAGTGTTTAAGTATGAAAAAGGCATACAGATGTCGTCTTCCTCTCTTAAATACAGGTAGACAGATTCTCTCCTGGACCACTAACTCAGCTCTGGTCCAGAAGACACACAGACAGACGAGCACTCTACAAGCGGACACTGTTTTACTCACTCCACACCTACCTTAGCAAAAGCTACAGTTACTTTTTAGATGCCTGATTAAGTGCTCCTTCACCTCTTCCAGTCAAAATGAGCTAGGTTAGCTGAAACAGATTAACTGGTAGTTCTTTTTTAAATCATTTCATTCTAAGTTAAACAGCCTATACAGCATTCATACCTGAGCTGCTTGCCAGCCCGTCTGAAAAAAATTGATACTCCCTGGCGGAGAAATGGGAAATAACCTCCCGACCGGATCAGCTGCAGCAAAAGGAGGTCGTCTGCTCCCTGCCGTAGGTGTGGGTGTGCTCGCAACCATCTCAGACTACTCAGACGTTTGCTGTTGGCTTTGAACGCGCTATATTTAATAGACACCATTGTGCTCGGCACTATGAAGATATAGTCCCTGCCACAGGTTGCATGAGATAAGCCCTCATGAATAAGCCTTACTGCACATCTGGCATTCCAAACGGCGGTACAACAAAGAAGGCTGATTTTGCTGTCCATGGCAAAATTCCCATAAGCAAGATGTAAGGAATGATGTAATACCTCAAAGACATCCCATTTTATTATGATTTTAGGCTTAATTCCTCCCTGATAACTGTCAGTATTAATCTATTCACTGTATTTATGCTATGAAAAAAAAATCTCAAATCTCTTATTTAAACTTTATCTATTTCACATTATTCCATTTAAAACTTTTCAGCTACATAATGGGAAAGCATTGCTGCTGCTGTCAGCATTATGAGGTATGAAAACTAAGAGATTGTGAATATAGTGGAATGAAAGACTAAACACTGCACAAAAGCACGAGAAAAAGTGAATGCGTATTTATCCCTTCTTATGCCTCAGCTGCTGGTAAAAACTGTTGGAAAATGGGAAATATTAGTCTTCCTAGTACAATGCAAGTTCTAGTTTCTTGAAATCAGGCAGAAAGAAAGGGCGTAGTTGCCATTTCTGATACAGCAAATAGGCTGCACCCTTTATTCCTAATGATACAGTACAACCAACACAGTAACAAGACAGGAGAGCTCTGCATAGCCTGTGCTTTTATTTTCCTTGTCAGATCCTGGGAAGAGCAAAATTAGATGACTTCATTCAAATTAGACAAGTCTTTTCTACCAAGAATGTTATACTCATTAAACTGCTCTGGTAAGCCACATGTTCTCATTTTTTTTTGTTATACCAGTTCCAGTTATCTGCTACAATAAATGTTATAAGAGTTTTTTAATCTGATTTTTTTTTCAGCTTGAATACATTTTATAATCCTGTCAAGAATCTCATGAAGACCCAAATTAGACATCTTGAAGACACATAGCTTCCTTTAATTAAGTGAATATGTTGACTATCAAAAACCATATCCATACAAATTATTAACTTGACAGAAATACTCATATTTTTCAGAGATATTTCCAAAAATAGCATGACTTTGATTTTTTTTTAATCTGGCCTTCTTATTTGAAAATAGTACATATTTTTCTGCAAGATGCATATCAGTGTTGTACTTCTCTCCTGGCAATCATACAGATTTACACTTTATGTTATTTACAGAAATGTATATAGTGGAAAGGTTTGTTTCAGTTTACCTTGAAAAATTCCTGGACTGTGACTTAGCAACACCAGCTTTGAAATGCTCCATTTCTGAAACTCCTTAGAAAATAAAAAACAAAGACAGCTGTTTACAGACTTGCAGAATTAACCAAGTTATTACCATGACTTATTTAAAAAAGACAATTGATTAAGGTAAACATGACATATCCTAATATCAGGATGATACAGAAAAACCCCAACAAATAGACCCCAGTGCTAGTGCTGATGGTAATAATAGTTACTGGTACGAGTTGAGAGATGAAAATAAAGACTGCCATTATTAAAGATATGCAGTATATTTGAATAACTACAGCACTATTATTTCATTAAATCGACATGCATGATGAGTTTTGTTATAGGATTAAAACATACTGATAGCAATAACCCCTTGGAAGATAGGAAGGTACTGTCACTCACCACGTCATTTGCTCTTGTTGATGATATTATTTGTTATAGCAGTTTTGTCTAAAATGTCTTGCTACTAAGAATTGACTGATCCATAAAGATACTTGAAGCATGTTAGCTTCCCTCTTTCTGATAGTAAATTGTTCATTGTGGACATCATATCCATTAGGGGAAATGTAATTTTCACAGAAAATTCTCTTCTTTATTGAGGATGTTATTCTCATTACAAAAAAACCTGTTCTTATAAGCCATGAGCTTTAGTATTTTGGTTTTACAAATTGCAGCTATCTGCTACCATAAACACTGTGGTAACTTGCATTTTTATTTCCCATTTTTTTCAGCTTGAGCACGTTTGGATAATCCTGTCAAGAATCTGATTTAAGTAACCTCTCAAATCGCACTAAAGCCCTTTTTGTGTCCAGTTTATATGCCAGTAATAATATCTATGGCTTATATTTAAAATGGTTCATTAAGTAAGCATCAGATTACTTCTGTCATATGTGTTGTTGTTAATCTACTTTTATTTCTTTCTCATCCATTGCTATTCTAATTAGTGGAGAGAAGACAAATTTAAAAACAAAGCTGAATGCAAAACATATTCCAAATTCCAAAGTTTTAATGAATTCACTACAGAAAGACAGCAAATATGGTAAGAGGTACATTAAAATGAATTAGAAGCAATGGGGCAACACATACCACCATCACCCGTGGTTGATGATGGGAAATACGAGCTAAACTAGGAGCCAAAGTACTGACAGTTACCACTGGGTTATAAATGGATTCTGCTACAGAACGAAATACTGGAAGCACAAAACCTAGGTCTAGCACAGACAGGGAGAATATCACACCATACCTCACTTGCCAAGGACTTGCTGCCTACAGGAGCAGCTTGCTTCCTTTGTGGCAACTGCAAGATGGTTGCACCTGCGGAGAAGGTTAGTTACATGTAATGCGGTACTTTAAGAATGTATGTGCAAGCAAACAGGGATACAGATAGTCAAACAAACAGTTGCAAGAACTACTAACTATTTAGGTGTTCACTTGCACTTCTTCAATCTGACATGCAAGAAGATGAAAAGTCTCTACTTCTGAGCATGCCTTGTGGCAAACTAGGTGGTCAAGAACAATGCATAGCTCACAAATAAGTTTATGGTAGATTAATAAATAATAGAGAAAAGATCAAAATGGTAATACCACCCTGTACTCCTGTTACCTTTCAAGCACACTGAGTTTTTTGTGGTGTTTGCTGCTTTTTAAACAATTTGTCACATCAGAAAATAACATCAAGGAAACGGCAACTCCATTAACCGAAGTGAAATAGCATTAACCTTATAGATATGTAATGAATTTTAAGTGAATGGCTTATAAGATATGTAGAGTGGTAGTAAGTATTTGCATTTTGAATCTAACAGAGATAAAGAGTTTGTTCATACGGAAATTCCTTCTGAATGAAAAAGAGCAGTATTGCTTTTTTTTTTTTTTTTTTTACTCTGTGGGCCTCTAGAACTGGTAAATTATCATTACACAAGCAATTCAATTAAAGTAATCTTTTGAGATTTAATAACTAATTTCTGTAATGATCATAACTGTGAGAGAAGAAGACACAAAGTGTTCAGTTTTATTGCAATATTTTACACTCTGTTTCACTCTGCTGCCCCACTAATTTATAAGCTATATGTTCAAGATTGAAAAAGGAAGCAAGCTCAATTATAAGCTATGCAGCACAAGGGATATTCTGTTTTATATTTATTCTGGTCGAATTCCAAATTTAGAAAATGGGTTTTGTATTCTTAAACATACCACACTAATTGTTTAGGGCCAGACAGTGCTATTCTGTGTAAAGTTACAAAACATATTCAGTCCTCTATCGTAAATATCTGTGTGGAAGCAGTTGCAGGATCAGCTGCCTAAAAAGGCAGGCTGAAAAGTGCCCATGCATGGAAACCTGGCGTGACTGGTGTGCAAATGAACAAGTCCCTAGTACAGAACTGTAGTACAGATGAGTCTATTACGGCCAAAGCTGGCAGAGTCCTGTTTCATTCTCCAGAAGGAAAGCTATATATTCACCTCGGCAGCATTGGTCTCAATCAGCGGCCACTTCATGAATCATCCAGACCATAGCAGCCATCTTCTGTGCACTCAGGAGACGGTCTTCCTCACAACTGGGTATTTCACACTAGATTGACTACACAATTAAACCTTGTTTATACAGAATATGAAATAATATTGCCTAGCTGTCATTCTCAGCTGCCTATTAAACACTGTTCCCTAACACTGAGTCCTTTCCCTCATTCCCTCTGTGTATCAACTTTCCTACCTTCAGGCTCTAACTTTATCACCTCTCCCTCAAGCAGCAGAGTGGCGCAGCGGAAGCGTGCTGGGCCCATAACCCAGAGGTCGATGGATCGAAACCATCCTCTGCTAGC
>JAWLRI010000331.1:2377195-2401931 GCA_034781795.1 Crypturellus tataupa
TCCTTCTCTGGAGATCTTCCAAACCCGCCTGGATGCCACCCTGTGCCAGGTGCTCTGGGTGTCCCTGCTGGAGCAGGGGGTTGGACTAGATGATCTCTAGAGGCCCCTGCCAACCTCAACCGTTCTGTGATCCTCATCACTACTTCTCTACTGTTTCATTGTTCATCCTTCACTTCCCTTCTTGTCCTTATGCAGAATACTCTTTCTCCTTCAGCGCTTTTCTCTTCAGTGCTTTTTCCAGATATCTGAATAGTGCTGATTAGCTGACTGACCACTCATGCTAAATAGTCACCCAACCAGATCAGTCAGCATATATTTCTTCATTGATTTTTTCCTTTTACTCCCAGGTAGGATCGGAAAAACTGCTTAGCATGATAATCAGTGATTTGTCCTAGATATTCCTGGAAGCAAATGAAGCTGTCTGATCGCACAAGAGCATCCCATAGAATAATAATATTCACCTTTCAGGTAGTCTCACCTTATGTTTGACAAATACCATAGTGGCAGCTACACAGAGTTTGTGATTTTCAGAACCCTCAGAAACAGTATCTTCCATCCCCACAGTTGGGTTTCCTAACCACTGTAGGGAAGATAGGGAGAATGACTAAACAGAAGAATTCAGAATTCATTCGGGCAAAAAAAAAAAAAAAAAAAAAAAAAAACAAAACAAAAACAAAAACTAAAAAAAAAGGAAAAAGAAAAAGAAAAGAAAAAAAAGGAAAAAGAAAAGGAAAAGGAAAAAAAAAAAAAAAGAAAAGAAAAGTCTGGGCAGCTGTAAGCAGGAGCAGAGAGAACAAAACATGATGCACTCAGCAACTCCATTCTGCAAATGGTAATATAAAACACTTTTGCGATGGAACACCAATAAAAGCCTTTGATGTAATGACTGCAGCCAGAAGATCACTTAAGTGACACACTTACTTCCAGCATCTCAAAAAGGGTACATCAGACCCAGCGTAAGGTACAAGAAAGGACAAGACAAATTTAAAAGTTTTAAATGGCTGCCACACAGGAAATAAGTGTAACTGGTAGAAGAGACAACCAGAAAGAGACTGGAAAAGGAGTTGCTCACTGTGTTTTCTACTAGAAAAGTAGGTGGTATTAAATAAATTAATATGAGGAAGATTCAAAAAAAGAGGTATTTCATCCAGCAGTTAAGTACTATAGTGTGGAACTGACACAAAATATTCAGATGTTAAAATTTGGCATACCTTCAAAAAGCAATTAAACAATCTAATGGAATAAATCTGTCAGGGACTATTAATACAATGATATCACCTCTGATGTGAGAGAATACTCTACGACCATGACTAGCTTGCCTTGTCCTTATAGCTAAACATCTGCTTCTAATCACTTTAAGAAACACAATGGCCTAGAAGGCCACTAATCCATGTGGCTGTTCTCATGCTCTGACATTCAGTGAAATTAATTCATTCTGGTTTACACTTTTGAGTGATGACTTTCTTGCAGAGCAAATAAGGGTCCTTATGTAATCTCCCTCTATCACACCCCACTTTTTTTTAGGAAATTTTGGAGTAGAAATTTGCAAATTATCCATCTTAGCATTTGAGTAAAGCAGGTGTAAAATATACAGTCAGGATTGCCTTGGAGACTGTTATGGGACTACACATTAGACTGCTCATTGTTACTTTTCTATTCAGAATGGTGCATGATCTCTAAGAAGTTAGTTATATTTGAGACATCTCATGCTTACTCCAACATAACAGTGATCTTCAAAAACACAAAAATAATAAGCTTTCCATCTAGAAGATATCATGGTATCAAATAAGGTCATAAAAAAGCCAGATATAATGTCCTATCACTAGGAAATTAGACTAATATAATCCATATGATTTCTATGCCATTTCAAGACCAAAACCAAACGAACACCAAGAAAATCTGAGAAATGTAAATACTTTTGAAGTCATTTTTCCCCCCAGAGAGGTATTTGAACAAGTTGGTAAATAACAAACTCCTTTACAAAAGATGACTCCCTCTCAGTTGGGAGGAGCTGGCAATCTACCAAAACTAGGGTAACTACTATTGTACTGACTTTTTCACTTTTAAGTGAGAAAAATACAGCCTGCAAATTGTATTAGGAAGTTAAAAGGCACTGATCAGAGAGTCATCCTAGCTGAATGGGGAACAGACATCGCATTTTGCTTCCTCAAAGGAGGATATGGAAATATCATTCTTCTGATCCAGCAGTAGAGAATGCTGATTTCTATCAGAATTTCCCCTGGTCACTCAGCTCTAAGCATGTCTTCACAGACTCATGTGCCATAATGTGAAAACAGATAACAGAAGAAAAAAGCAAACGAACAAAAAAAAGAGAGCAAAAAGCCAGCCCAAACTCTACTAAGCACTAGAGTGCTATTACTAAAGTGTTTCTCTTAGTTAAGTTTGGTTCTAACAGGTTCTAATACCTCGATATAGATACAGAATGTAACAGTGCTGTGATAACGTAAATGGACATAAACATTGCCAGACTGCAAGGTCTTGGATCTTCACAACAATTGTTGTACCACCAAGCATATCAGCAACTCTAAAGGTGCTGATTTTCAATCCTTTTAGCTTTCTTTAATAATTCACCTCAATAATATGCCTGTAATTTAATATTTCATTTACTTCTATGATCAAGTTACATAACGCACATATAAAATTACTCAGCTTAATTCCTCAGTGACTTATGTACACAGTTTTCTAGACAAGTTGTTATTCATATAGTGGATCAATTTGTATATTTCAATAGTCAGGACGCATAATTGAAAACTTTGTTTTGCATATTTTAGTAACGAAGCTCCATGTTCTGTTCCATTCCAGCTTTTATAGTCTCAGTTAACTGCAACTTCCAGACTGAACTACTGTACACATTCATTAACTGTTAAAATTGTTAAAAATGTTTAAAAAAATCATTATTTAACGGAATACGTATTTCAGTAGTTAGATGACCACTTACATGCTCATTGAGCTGCATACCTCATCCATACAACATGCTCCAACAGTGGAAATGTCTGGTCATCACAGAGGATTCATACATTTTACCACCTAAAAATGCATATTACAGATTAATTCATACCTGTTACTGGTGAGGATATATATTTTTATAAAACAGGATTGAATAAAAAATTTAAGAGCTGTCTCAGAGATTTATAAGATCAGAAAATAGTTCTCATTACTGCAGTTGCATTTTGCTTATTATAAATGGATTCTACCATCCAAGATCCTATAAAAATCAATATGTATTTTACTTCTTCTTTTTTTTTTTTTTTTACTTTCTTAATTTATGAATGAACATTTTCTTTCAGGTTCTAGTGGTTAACATACTCCTCTCTCACAGACTATATAGTGCACCCTGACATTATAAGATCACCCAAGAAAATTTCATACATGTGCATGTATGCACCCCTGCACACATGCTCTCTGGCACACACACTTTTCACTTTTATGTGGTGGAATACCTTTTCTCCAAACATGAAAAAATATAAGGAAATCTGAAGCCACTATCCTCATCATCTCAAGGTGACCTACCCAACAGGAATGCCTTAACTCTCAATCTTCACAGGAAAGGAAGAAGTTTCTGGTTGTGATCCAGGCTCTTCTCAGGACAACTTATAGGTTCTATATCTTCAAGTCTGGTACAATTGGGATTACAGTAGAAACTGAATTGAAAAGCAGAAGGTTTCAGCAAACAAAATGTGCTGAACTTCATGACAAGCAAATACTTAAAGCTGATCTTTTTATACAGAATAGTCTTGTCTCTTGGAAATTCAAAGCAAAGTGTAATTGAGAGATAAAGTCCAGGGCAAAAAAACACTATTTCATTATGTCTTCTTTAAAGGCATTTGCAACCTGAAGGCCTGAATTAGTACTTCTCGAGATAAGGGAAAAGTTCTAATTTTCCTCTGTATCTCATTCTGTGATGCCTCTTTTTTTCTTTTCCAGTGTTGTAAATAGGCAGCATAGAAGCCTCTCTCATTTCTTTTACTCTAGGACCAGACAGAGACTACTGAGAACAGCATCTATTTTCTGTATTTTTTAAGCACAATGTTCTGCATGACAGCATTGTTTTATACATATATATATGTATATATATTTTAAGAGAAATTGGAAAGTAAGTCTTTGAATATTTTCCCATATTCCTCAATATTAGGTGAACTTTTCCCTGTTCCAAATAGTCCTTACTCCAATCAAATATTTGATTTGCTCAAAGCCCCAGCAAGTGGCAGCAGCTGGTTTAGAGATTTTTTAGATGCCTGTTTCTGAACTCACAATACATCAAATTAGCACATTTTCAGACTGAGCTCAAATGATCATACAGGTTCACTAATATTTTGTAATTGTTTGTAAGATTAGATATGGGATTTGGTAAATTCATCAGAAGAAAATCAATCAAAAATAGAGTACAGTGATATGTACAGTGATATAGAGTTGTGCAAATTATCTTCACAAGAGAGTTCTAGTTTACTACATACATCCCATTACTCTTTAGACTAAATTGGCACTTTTATTTTACTACATGTGCAGTAACTCTTGGGATCATTAGTGTTTTTCAAAGTGGTGAATTTTTAGAGATTTGATTTCTTGTTCCCTCTAAACAATGCTGACTCTAAAACAAACAGAAATCCTTTAAAAAAAAACTTTTAACGAGATGGAATTAATGATGAAAGAAAAACAGGAGCTTGAAAAACGGAAGAACACAGAATTATTAGGTATTATTTCCCATTTCACAGAATCTAAGATTCAGTCATGTGTTATTGTGGCAGTGGTCTAAAAGGGGTATAGCTCGGAACTAAGTCTGAACACATGAACAGGGATCAGCATTTAATCCCGCTTCTGCCAACCTTGCAGATTTTTTAGGTATCTCTATTTCCAAACTTGTTAAACAAGTCGGAGTACTAATAAATAGTGTTGTTCATAACAAAACATAAGCAGGTCTAAGAAGTGTTTTGCAGGGCAAATTACTTCTGTCTTAGAACATAAACTCCTTGAAAAACTACACACACTACTATGTCATTTAACCCCTATATCCACTCTTTGACTAAATCTAAACTGTTTTGAGTGAGAATACTCATTGTTCATTACAGGAGACAAATACACAGCTACAGGTAAAATTAACTTTCTGAGATACAGGTCTTGGGAAACGCTAGCTACTGCATTTTTATCTATGGTTCTTACATGCTACCAGTCATTAGCCTATGAAACAGCTAATCCCAGTAACAGTCTATTAGATGAAACTCCAGTAATCCATATTGATACACATCACAGAATCTAGAAAAGGAAAACGAAAGAGTGAATTAGCTAAAAAATAGTCAATGCTCTCATGACTATACCTTCAAAACCCATGCAATTTTTTAAGGTATCATATTTTTTCTTTATTTTATTCTGAATAAAAAAAAAAAGAATAGGCAGCATCACAGTTTATGCATTTTTGTGTTATTTATAATCGCATGATGCTCAGATGATACATGATGCTTGAAGTGCAAGCCTTTAATTAATCAGGCAGATATACCTTTCTCTAAAGTATTTCTCTGCACACTGAGAGGGCTATGAAGTCTCTTCAACAACCCACTACATAATTATATGATGAGGGAAAAGAAAGAGAGAAAAGTGTTCCATCAAGAATTAAGTGGATGATTTTAAAAGACACCCCAAGGCAATGACCTTACAAGCCTTCCAGAAAAAAAAAAAAAAAAAAAAGAAAGAAAGAAAAGAGAAAGAAATCGGATGAAGATATATTCAATTTAAATAAAATTCCAGTTTTAGCATGTGGTCAGTGAAGTATGAACTCTAAACTAAACTCATACAGTGTGAAAAACAGGAATGGCTTGAAATCAGCTTCACTACCAAATGGAAAAGCTCAGCAGATTCACCTAAGCAAGAAAACACCTCTCCTTTCAGGAATTTGCATCTATTTTGCTCAGCCTAGTGGTTCATACCAAGTACTTCAGCCTGGGTGCCAAAACCACCAGTAATAGAAAATGGATCCTAAAACAAAACAAGAAAAAGAAATGAGAAAATATGAAGTTAAACTAAGTGCTTAAAGCATTTAAATAAATCAAGCCACTACCCAGAAATGTTTAAAAACAAACAAACAAAAGTTGATTTTAAAGAAAATCCTAAACTTTAAGTATAACATATCTCACTTGGAAAAATACAACCTAGATGTTGACCCTCAAAAATGCATCTGCCCTAAAAGCCTAAAAGATTTTATACAGAGAAACAGCAAGTGGCCCCATTCCCCCCAAGTAGTATTATCTGATTAAAATTAATCTTGGTAAATTTTCCACAATGCTTTATTGCAATCTTTGTGTTAAGTAGGCTGAACTCATTTCAGTAACTGTTTTTGTCAGAAATTAATTTACTTTTATACTATCTATTTAAAAGGATACATATAATTGTTTATAAAACATACTCAGTATTAAACATTCCTTATAACATTTGTTACTCTATGAAAGTGAATTATAATGTCCATCTTTTTCTCCTGTCTTCTAAGGTCATCAAACACAATGCCTAATGAATCCTCCCCGCTGTTTCATGTGCTACTGTATCTATATAAATATGCCCCTTTCAATACTAAGCTTGAAAGGTTCAACACTGGAATCTACAGACACTCTCTCAAAAATCAATTTTGAAATTGAATTGCTATCTTGTTTGGGGTTTTTTTGTTTGTTTATTTGTTTTTTGACCCAGCTCACATCTTCCCTTTTCTTTTGGAAGTCAAAACTGAGAACTGACATTATCCCCCTTAGAAAGATTCCTTCCTTGAATAACATTTATTCTTCTAGTTGAAGACCGAGGAGCTTCAGTACTCTAGGCTATGTGGAGTTTGTCTGAAACATCTTGCATCACCTATAGCAGACTGGAACCAACGCATGCATTTTAAGTAAAAGAATGTTCATCATCATTATATTCAACTATACAAATCTCTACCTACTCCTGGATGTAGAATAGAATCTGGTCTCTCAATTAAGCTTCCTATCCTTCATGTTTCCCATCACAGACCTTTCTGTCCTACTATATCGTCGCAATGTTCAATCACACTGTGACTCTTAGCAGAGGGTGTAAGGAAGTCATACTACCCTTGAACATGTAGTTCACTAAATGGTTCACTTTGGCACCTTGGAAATGTAGAAACTATCAAAATGCTTAGCAAAGGTCGTATATATGTCCTTGTGTATCACAACGTTGTTCATTTTCACACCTTTGCTTAGCTGGTGCTTGGTGTGCAGAAGTCCTTATTTTTGGATGAGGCAAAAAGGCCGCAACAGCAGCTAATCTGCACTTGAAAGTCCAAGGGTCTGTTGTCATTTGACACAATTTTTGGCAGATATCACAGAAGCAAAACTAATTCCAGAATTTTGTGCATTAAATATCTGACCTCCAGGTCCTGCAGCTGTTATCTTTTATAGGAAATATATTTAGCATGAGCACTCAGTAACTGTGGGACAGTTCTGCCACTCAGTGTATTACAACTATTGGTATTAATCAGTTTTCACTAACACCAAAAGCATCCCAGTCACCATTGTGCACGTCTGGCACAGCAAACTCACTTTAAAGTCTACTAAAGACAGTATATAAAAACAGTATATGAAGACAGGAAAGACAGTTTATAAATACAAATGCAATGAAATAAAAAGGAAAAAAAAAAGTGCTTCTAGCTGGGCCTTGTGAAGCTGTTATAGATGAGCATACGTCTCTAACTACTGAAGTCTCTGGCCTTGTTTCCCTACTAATTTTACAAGCTACAGAACAGTGCAAACAAACAAAGTCTTACTGAGACAATTAGTTTATCATTTTTAAAAGCCTTTGCTACCTTTTTAAGGTAGCCAGATTTTTGAACTGCGTATGTTCAGAGCCCATTTCTTGATTACAGATGGTGCTTTCATTGCCATCAAACTAACTCAGACTGAGAGACTTGAGACACTGCACAGGAATGCTGCACAACCACACAGAGCAAAGTGGAAGAAATTTCTATCTCAGAATTCTGATATGGTCAGACGAAATCCTTAAGTCATTTATGAAAGCAAAAGTTTCATAGGTAAAACATCTTTAAAATGTTTAACAGGTTGCTTTATGGAAAAAAAATGAAGCAACCATATTTTAAGAAAAGTATGTAAAAGCTGAAGAAGATTCAAGACCCGTTTGGATGCAGCCCTGTGCCATGTGCTCTAGGTGGCCCTGCGTGTGCAGGGGGGTTGGACTAGATGACCTCTAGAGGTCCCTTCCAACCTTAGGCATTCTGTGATTCTGTGATTCTATGATTCAGAAGAACAAACAAACAAAGAAGTAAATGAAGGATGGCTGCTGCTGCCACATACAGAATCATTTAGAATTTAACACTCAGTTCTGCAGAGTAGTTGACTAGGTTGTTTGATGAATAACTTGAACCACTTACAAGTGGTTCCATCAAGTCCCATTAAGGTAGATAAATATGCTTAAATTCTTCCATACAAGTACTTCAGTGAATAGGTATGAAAGTATTACTTTCTATACACTCCACGTAGTGGACAACAAACAGTCACATCAAGAAAAATCTGAAAGAGACTGCGTGACATTCACATTACATCAAAAATTATCCCTCATTTTATCACTGTATCAATTAAATCTTCATTCATAAATCGTAATATTAAAAATAATCTCAGTACAGCTCCTCTACACAAGAGGAAATATATATTTGTACAATTTTCTGACATAGAGCCCATCCCCTGTTTCATTCTTCAGAAATTTAATTTCCACCTTTGTGAGTGAGGTATGACTGTGTTTTTCATTAGAGGGAGCCTGTTTTTTACTTTTGCTTTTGTCACAGGTTCATGAAATGCCTTTTGAAACTTTTAAAGACGACACATACTTGAAGAACAGATTAAAAGCAGGGAGAAATGCACAGTAATGAGCTCTTTTTCAAAGAACAGAACTCATTATCATGCAGTCTTAGATTTTTGTCAAAAAGGTGGTCCTGGGTGCAGTTCTTTCCATTGCCTTCAGGAAACAGACCTCCTGTTAAATGTGTGTGCATGTTTGTGCGTGTGGAGAGTTAGAGCTTTAATCACTATTTCTTTTAATGAAAGATCATAGTACCACTGAGAACCCAATTTAGAGGTGAATTAGGGAAAATTGTCCTACCAGTGTTTTCAGTCTTCCCTTTTTTTCTACCCTACTGCTTTCATAATCTCTCTCTCTCTAGGACAGAGATGTGTACTAAAGAGTATGGTAAAAGGTTACATCACTATCTGGGGAAAAAAAAAATGGATGAGTCTAATTTTTCCATTCTACATTTGGAGGAAGTTCATGAGCTCTCAAAAGTGTCATTAATATCACTTCAGATTAGCCAAGTGTCTACTGCTTAGGTTACTTATCTGGGATGCAAATGGAACAAGCTCAAACACCTGTTTGAAGTACACTGATTTTAGATGGTTCCTCTTTTCATTTAGATGGGAAATTCTATCTTGTATTAGGAAAGCTTTCCAGCGGATGATTTTCCAAGACATACTTGGATATATGTACTCCTTACATATTCTTAAGAATATGGAAAGAAAAACAGAATAATTCTCCTCTCTATCAAAATGCACAAATTATTACAAAACTAGTATATCATTTATAACACTTTAGTACATCACTTCACCACAGAGCTGTTTAAAATTGCTGTAAAAAAATTTGCAGTCCTAAGAACAACAATGCTCACAAATACATACATTTTTCTCATCCCCTGTGCAACATATTTAAAATCTGGTTAACTGGTACTCACATAGTCCTCAGCTTCTTAAATAGCAATTGATTTTGGTGTTTGTTCTCCTCTTGGTCCAACTAGTCCTAAGTTGGTTTACCTAGTTGGCATAGGTAGGATCAATTAACTTGTTTTTATGCTTGTCTCTAATCATTCATTTTTCTGTTCTTCCATTTTTATGCATTTTTATTGTTGTTGTATGTACCATCTTGGTACATAATAAATAAAATGGAGCTATTTTACTTTCCTGGGAACTCTTGTAAAAGTTCTCCCATTTACCCCACCTCCAAAATCATCCCACTTCCTTACTGCATTAAACAGCTGTGTTACTCCATACAAGTACAATTATGTTTATGGTAATAAGTTTCATAACCTGTACCTTCATTTTGGAAATCTGGGATATAAATGCCTTATAGCGGGTCATCAGTTTGCTTCTTAAGAACCAGACCATCCATTTTTTTCTTATGGTTTTAGAGGTGCAAGTGACCTTGTTAAAGTGAATGGAAAACATGAAATCTGTGAACGAAGTAGCTGGAATAAAACTATTACCCTTGCATTTTACAGGGCTAAGAAGTCCTGTTGTAGTTTGCAAACTTTTACATAAAACGAGTCTGATTTTCAATTTGCTACCGTGAAGGATTCACACGTTCCCCAATTCTTTACGAGAAAAGACAGTTTGCTTTCAGGGATCATTCCAGCTTGTAAAATCAGTGACCTCAACTGTATAGTCAGGTCTCCGCAGAACTGCACGCAACTTGCAGCTGCCTTAACCAACACACTAGGTCAATCTGTCTGGGCCACAACTATATCACAAAAGCTATCATCTTATTGCATTTCTGACTGTTGTTTCTTGACAGATGTTTAAGGTTCAAAATAAAACTCATTCAACCAAAGCTGGGACAACAGGAGTAACCAGCCTCAGGGTCACGGAAACTATCTGTTAGTTTACTGAACACTTTCACTAGGCACTTGTGCTGCACCTTGTCACAGAGCCATCTTTGGCACTGAACTTATAGCAAGGTCTGCTTAATTTACAGACTCTCTCCCTGCTTGTGTTTTCTCAAGCTTTTTTCTGCTAATTTTCTTTGGTGCTTGGTGCAACCAAAGTGTCCACACCCCCACACTGCTAGCCAGTTACATAGCACAGTTTGCGATAAGCTCATCATATGCTTTATGTTTTTTCTCTAAAAATCAATGCACAAGAAACTTGTCTGCAACATCAGGTTTTGTGCTACCACAGGAAAAAAGATATAAAAAATATGCAGCGAGTTTTCTTGTGTATATTCTTTTCTGTCAGTGTTCTTTTAAACTTCTGGTTACTGACAGAGCACCTTTCTGCTCATTCTTTTTTTTTTCCCTGTCATTCACTTTCCTGAGGAAAACAATGGAAAGGGAGGTAAATGCACATAAGCATCAGTAAGACCAGAAGCTCACTCTTACCAAATTACTTCCAGACTCACTGCCTGCAGTTTGCGACTGGGGCCCCGTTCACGGCTCAGGTTCCCACTCTGTTGCTCTGCCCAGGACACTTCCATGGGCACTGGCGGAGCAGAGAGAGGACAGCAGGCAGGGAGTTACACTGCCCAAGGGCCCATCGAGCCCATCGCACCCGTCTGGCCTTGCTCTGAGCCTGAACACTTCCTAGGGATGCAGAACAGATGATGGGCAGTAATTTAAAATATCTCAATTAATTTCAGTGGTCACAAAACCTTTATTAGTAGTGTATTCATTTTGACTGCAGACATAAAACAGATGTATGCTACAGGATTACAAGAAATCCTATCCCACCTATTCCTCAAAATTTCTCCAGCACTTCTCTCATCGGCCACCTGATGAGCTCCTCTGTCTCCATAATTCAGAAATTATTCCTTTCTTATTCATGCAAATTTAAGGATACAAGGGACAGGCCAGATTATTGGCAAGTTTAATCTTAGGGGGTTTTCTCCTCAGAGTTAGCTCTGAGGAAATGACAACCCCCCATGCAGACCAGAAGAAATTGCAAACTCCCTTTTGGATTCCAGACCCAGAAACATTCTGCTAAGCAGCAGTGTAGAACAATGTCTTTCAAACCTTTCCCTTCCTGATTCTCTTTACAGTATATTACTTCATTTTTCCTCTACGAGGTACAATCTGCAATCTTTTGTAATTCCAGAAGAGGGCAACATAATTAAACTAGCTATAAAAAGTTTTTGCTGTATGTGCTCTCCAGCATGCCTCAGGTTTTGTTGCGTGGGTTTGGGGTATTTTCTTTCTCCTCCATTTTTTTTAAATTAAAACTGCTTTTAGTCCCCAAAAGGTTCGCACTATTTATTTTTCTTCTACTGCCCAAAACGCACAGGTATATTCTCAATGCCTCAGAACATATCTTCAGAAAAAGAAATCACACCACCCTTCAACAACCTATCTGAATGAAAATGTACTTGCAGTATGCCTCATATCCATGTGGAGTCTGCACATTAATGTGTAGTTTTAAAAAGATGTTCTCAGAGGTACCTCTCAAAATGGATTAATGGGCAAATTGGAAGCAAGTCAATTGAAAGTACATGATAAATGTTATTTAATTCATTCTATGGCTTTGCTGTTTGCACACATTCATCTGTGCAGGAAAAGGCTCACATACATATGAAGTGAACCTCACTTTCTAAATATAACTGTGGGGAAACTTGCACTGAGAATGAATACTAAAGCATTATTTTACACTATTTAAGTTTACGGATCATAAGAGATCATGCAAAGTTTGTATAGAGTATCCCAATGAGAGCATTTGGTTTTATATACTGAGTTCTGGCCATATTTAGACAGTCTGGAGTTCTTAGAAATATAACGAAAGCTCTAAGACAAGAACAGAACATCTACCTGGCAGATTTTATAAAGTCTCACAAGACCACAATGAACTGCATTGGAGCTTCATAATTCATGAAGGAACAAAATCCCCTACTGAGCATTATAACTAGTCAAGATAACACCAAGAACAGCTGGTAAATCTGTCAGCCTGTTTTCCCTCCCCTCCAGTGTAAAGAGACAAAAGTATAAAACAGCTAAAAGATATATTCAAAGTATGACTGTCACAGAGTCACAATAAAAGTGTCAGGTAAGCTGACTGCAAAACAGCAGCTTTACTCATTTCTTATCTAATATGTAACAACGGTTGTATATAGAGAGAAATGGTAAACAAAGTGGTAGTGCATGTCTCTGTTTATATAGACTCTGTAGGCATAACTAGAAAGAGAGGTCTTGTGCTAAAAGTACCTCATTGCACTGTAGTTTGGTTCTTCTCTTCACTGCTTTTATGACAAGTGATTTGGCATCTTCAGTTGCCTGCGTACAAAGCAGTTAACTCTATTTCCTGTAAGCCTCGTCACTTCACACTTTGTGCAGCAGTGGGAGATTGCGAGTTCTGCCATGGATCAAATGTTCACAATAAAAAGACTGCTTATGGCTGTGTGTTTGGAGAAAGAAGTGGTTTATGTTCTATAAATATATATTTAAATAAATAAATAAATGTATCCCACACAATTCCAAGGTCATCTGATAGCTTTCAATGTTACAGTGAATATCTGCCAAGAACCAAACGCTGTTAAAAGACAGAAAAATCTTTGTACAAAATGTTCTGACTTTCCAGCAAATCACAGAAATGGGAGGGTGAGTAACTTTACTGCTATAGCACAGGATATATGATACCACACAGGAAACTACATGCTCCCTCTTTGCATTTCCACATCATTCATCAGACTGAGAGGAAAGGCTTGTAAAGACCTTGTGATCTTCCCTGCTTCTATCTCACCCCTCTCCAGATCACAGAAACCTGCACCCGGTTGCAAATATAAAACAGCTTCCTTATTTTTGTGGAGATGAATATAATGGAAGCACAAGTTTCTTCTATACCCAGTTATCTGTATTTCTGCTAGCTTTTGTTCAACCAAAGAAGACAGAAAGGGTTAGATGACTCTATACAGTAGAGGTTCATATTGGAAAAAATGCTGACTTCATTGTATTAGAAGGTGACTGACAAGAGGATAAAATTACCAAATGCTTATGAGTGTACTTCCATAACCAATAGAAGTAATGGAGCCTGACAGTTAAGAAGTTTTTGACATTGCAGAAATAGTAGAGCACTAAGGGAACAGTTAAGTTTCTATCCTTGCAGGTCTTTTACAGGTTTATCGGGTTAAATATCTGTCAAAAATAATGAAATAAAAAAATCAAACCCAAAAGACAAACAAACAGCACCATTGATTTAAATTATCCTGCTGTGGGACTGGAATATGGACTTGATCTCTAGAGATCCAGAATTATTTCTATAATTCCCCTTGATCTGATCCTACATTTGCATTCTCCTTCTGGAATAAAACACAAAAAGACTGAAAAAATGTTTTGTTTTGTTTTCTCCTGTCATTGTGATTCTCATCAAACCTTCCTTTCATACAGATAGATATCCTAATAACTGTAGGCACTAAGCTCACAGATTAGTGTGCACCATGACTGAAACTTTGTGTCTTTGAGACCACTACACTTTTTAAGTAGGATTACAATCAGTTAGCTGAGCTGCAGGTTTTTAAGAGAGTCTATTAGTGTCACTCCCTTAGGAAGTGTGACTAGGTAATTTTAGACAAAATGCTTTACACTTCAGTCAAAATGTTTTTGTTTTTAATGTTAACTCTAGTCTACTGGACCCAGTAAAGCCATGCTAGATTTGGTTGCATATACAAAGAATCACATGGGGATGATTAATGGTTTCTGCTCACTTGGCATTGCCAAGACTTCTTTTTTTCAGTGCAAAGTACAGCAAAAAGATGATATATTGCGATGAGTTCAGAGTTCAGAGAATGCCATCTAAATTAATTACCAGTCTGGAGGGACTGATTCATCAAGCAAGCTTGAAATAATTAAACGAACATAGTTTCACCTAAACAAAACATACAAGAGCAGGATAAATGCATAATCAAACATGTATGAATATTTTAACATTGATCAAGTGATCTCGATTAAAAAAAACAATATTTGCATATCTTAATCACACTGTGGCATCACAGGTCATGGCCTTGGCTTAAAATTAGATCTACCTGCACAAGGGTGAAGCTGTACAGAAATGGACTGAAAAGCATCAATTTAGCATTAACCAACTTGTAATAAACTTCTGACTGGTAGTATCTTCCAGCCGCTCAGAGCTAAGGGCTTCACAGCAATGCCCCACGCTCACAGAGACACTGTAAAAAGCAGCGCTTCCAGGGGCATTCCAGAGGCGTTAGGAATGAAGCTTTGCGCTCCTCCTTGGGGAGCAGCAGGGTGCACGCTTTAAAAGGCCATCCCATTTTGAGCACTTCAAAAAACATTCCGTATAACAAGGCAGAAAATTCGCTGTAATTCAAGAGTGGTTGAGAGACAAAACTAAGGGAAATCACAGAAGTCTGAATGAAAAAAAAAAAATCAAACAAACAAACAAAAAAAAAACAGAAAAAAAAATCAGCACCAGCACCACCACAAAAAGCCCCAAGCTGCCAAATTTTAAAGAGTTGGTTAAAATCTGGAAGCCTTTCTTTTCTTCAGCTATACAGTATGGCTCTGAACTCGTACACAGGTGTAATTGGTGCAGATCTATTCATTATTAAATTGAATGAATTTATTTCTGTTTTTCTTAGAGAGTTTCATACATTTGTACTATTGTTTACTTATTTTTATTTATTAGCCTTAAAATTGTCAGGCTGTACAGAAATAATGTCAAACAATAATCACCAATAATAATAATAAAATTTAAATGTATGCCACATTTATCCTTTTGGTACAATGGGAAGCCATATATCAATATTAAAGAGGACTGAATGTTTATCTGATTTGCTGTTTCAGTGCAGAAGATGTTGTTGCCCTGTGCAGAGGCAGAATGTTCATTCGCATGATTCAGAAAATATTTTTTCCTCCTCTCAAAACAGCCTAGGAATCTACTAATTCTGTTTCATCAAACACATTTAATTTAGAGCAGTAGATACGGTTTCTGTTTTAACTCATCACTGCATATCATTTCCATACATTTTCATTTTAGAGAAAAATAATTTGAACATTCTTTCATGTTATAGCTCATTAATATAACTTTCTGGAGCTTTATGGTTTGTAGCTTTTTGCATAAAACTGTTTCTTTTGAATAAAAACCCACTCTTAGTGCATCAGCTCTATAACTACTGCAGTATAAAATTAGTTTATGTTTCTCTGGATAGAAAGATTTCCATTTTGCTACACACTCCAGCTGCCGATATTGACTTCTTTTGACCAGTACAGAATCTCACAGGGTATCTTCTCCTGGCCACGTTTGACTGGTTTTTTGTCCTGAGTCTCTGATAACCATCTGCTAGGAAGGGCAGCCCTGGTAGTGAAGCCCTCACCCACCTGCCCATACTTTCCTGCTACTTCTACTAACTAACTACTACTACCTGACTACTGCTAATTCCTCAGAGGTTTAAAAAACCTGTTTCTCAGGTCTCTGGTTTCTATTGTGCAATACTACACGAGGATGGAATGGGAGATGGAGATATTAATAAGAAAACAAACAGAAGTATGATTTTCCACATATTTGAACACATAATTTCTTCTCAGACAGTATAGAAACAAACATCTCAGGGAAAAAAAAATACAAAAATCTAAACAGAATTAGCTGATCAGTTTCCCTGAATGCTGGGAAGCTAATTCTTTCTGTGTGTTTTCCAAGTTCAGCTATTCCGTGATTCTGTGCAGTCAGGACTTCTCCAAACTAGTCAGCCGGCACATTCTCATGTGATGTGCCGCCCTGTAAATGCAATTTTTGTCATTAATAGTAGAAGCTTTGAGGTGACCTGATTTCAGGTTTCAAGGCTGGGTTGCTCTTGCCCCGATCCCAGCTGTGTTAAGTAGTGATACCATCAACACCAGACAGAAGGAAAAAAAAAAAATCTGACCTCTACGTATACGTATGTATTGGATGTTGCCCTTTGCTGATAACAGGAGCTTGAACGTACACCGACTTCTCGATTATAAACCTCAGTACCTTTTACTTTTTTGCAAATGCTCTTTAAAATGTCTTAGACATATTTTAAACAACATTCATTCCTCTCCTTTAATAATAAAATATTGTTTTCCTTCTCAAACAATTTCGGTATTTCTATCAAGGAGTTAATGCCATGAATTCCCCTTCTGCATCAATTATTCACTGGAATGAAAGAATCTACTAGAAGAAGAGAAAATAAGCCACCTTTGAGTATTCTTCAACCATCTGCTGTTTCATAGAGATGGCTGTCAAATCACCTGCACTGAAGTATTGAATTGCACAGCAAAAGTGTCATTCATTTTTTTAATCTTCACTTGAGATTAGAATGGGGAAATCACATAAGGTTCATCTGTAGATAACTCATCTCGTGGGATTCTTCTAAATTTATGCCTTTTCCTTCCCTTTACAGAATTACACGTCGTGCTAAAGGACAGAACATTTGCTGCGATCATTGTCCTTCTGACAGTTACATGACTGAAGCCGATAATATCATGTTAATAATATCAATAGTGCCTTTGCAGCCATTCTCTCAAACAGAGAACTGGGTCAGGGTAGGGAGAGCGGAAGTTGTGTACAACTTGTGTAAAAAGTTGTGCAAATTGTGTAAAACTGAAGTAATCTTACTGAACCCAAATACTATGAATACATCTTTATAACTGAATAGTAAATGATTCCTTAGCAGTGACAGTTAATCAAAGATATCTCCCAACATACAGAAAAAGTCAAAATTTGAAAGGATTCAGATGTCAGATCTACTGAGAAAAGAATAGGAAATTAAATGAATGCACTAGTTTAATGCATTTCATGACCCAAATCCATTCATTACAATAACTGAAAATAGAATTACATAAGATACAACTTTAGGTCTATTTATAGCTGTTATTTCTTGAATTCCAATAACATCATCATTATTATCACTTACAAGGAGTCCTGTTTCTTAGTTCCCCACTGCTAGATTTAACAGTAGTTAAACGTAACACTCTGCCCTTCGCACCGTTACTTGTTTGATTGCCGTTCTTCTCTTCTGTTATAGTTTGGAGAACCTGTAAGTACAGTCTGGACCTAACAGAACCAATTTCAGTAACTTAGTTGCACAGTCAAGTACTATTCACAGATTTGCATTTGCATTAAAATTCAAATTCTGTAGCAGAGACTGCAGCACAAGTAGGTTTGGTAAACCAGAAACTGCTGGGAGGATGGTTGTAATGAAGAACAGAAGAAATGTGATTTTTACCTATTCCTAGACTGTAAAGATTACACTCCTCCTCCTCCTCTAATAATATGCAAGGAAATCATCGAGGCTGGTAAGGAGTGAAAATGCCTAAGAAGAGTAATTTCTAAACATATCAGACTCCTCTTGAACATGTATACATATATAGCAAAACTATATTAGCTCATACTATGTCAGAGTTGATATACAATCAAATTGTTAGCAATAATAAATTTATTCCATGCAAATTCAAACCAAAGCATCATCTGTGAAACTGCTGCAATGGAGCAGAAACAGGCTGAGTATTTTCCCAAGTGCAATTTTCTGCATTAATGGAGAACTTCATATTACAAGCTGCTTTATAGCATTCCAAGATTCACTGTAATATCATGAGATTTATTAAAAATGATGTAATATTTCTTAAGACTTTTGTTCTTATATTAATAGAAATTATTTTCAGCCAAACAAGTAATTGGATTTTATCTCAATCTCGCAGTATTTTGCTTGGACATTAGTGCTGAGACACCACTCTTGAACCAAAAACAACTTCCGAGAGAATCAAATAATATAAAATAGACAGCTTTTTACAAGAAGACAAAGCAGTAAATGTTACCTCTACTAATGAGCAATAAACAAACATTTCTCATTATATCCACTTCATTTCCTTAGTGCTTTTTGTTTACTTTTTTCATTATCATTTTACACAGTCTAGCTCCCCACCTGAGAAACAGCAGGGAATCAATCAAGATTCACTGGATAACTGTTTTCAAAATTTTAGAATCAAATCATGAGCATCTGAATTACCAGCAAAGTATTTTCTTTCACTTATACTGAAGTCAGCACCATTCTGGGTGATCAGTGGTAAAAGTATCACAGAGGTATCAGCAGTTTATAAAATCTGTTCTATCATTTGGCAAATATCACAATACATCTTTCAGATTTTTAAATTCTACATTCTGAAGCTGAATGCCTAAAATTTTGCTTCTGTGCATGACTAAAATTCACTAACTCCAATTTATGTCTAAATCGTGCTGGAATTTCCAAATTAGAAACTGCTTTTCCTGTAACTCTAAGGAGCTTCATTAAGTACGTATTTTCAAAATACACCTCCACAACTCAGCTCTACAGGGGCAGGCAGCACATCACCTAAAAAGACAGCTACTTCTAAGAGTTTTAGAGCATTTTTCTTCCCACCTGCCTGCATAGAATCTTGCTAAGGACTACTCAAATGGAGGATGTTAGTACAGTCTGAGATCTAGGTTTACCGATATCCTATACATACAAGATCTCCTACTTTTCTGCAGGACCTATCATATTCCAAGGTCTTCTTGGGAAGAAGCTGAAATTTGCTACTGTTCCTTGCTCTTCCATTGTCTGCTTTCGGTGACACCTACATTACTCATGCATTGTGCAGGGAACCCTGACATCCAACACAGCCTTAGGCTTTCTTATTGGTGAAAATGCTCTAATGCCAAGCTTTGCAATGCTCTAACTGCCTTCTCCGATGGTGCCAATTGCCTTGGAATAGGAGTTAAACAAAAATAAACGCTAAAGAATTGCTGGTTCCAAATCCTCTTTCCTGACAACTGAGCCATTGTACACAATATAACCAGAAATCCATATATTTGAAAGCATCATTTTGCAATAATAATCAATTGTCTGAAAAGTTCATAAACTTACTGCAATGATCATAATTTCATATTCCAATAAAAATTAGCACACTCATTCAAGTAGTAACCTTAACAACCCTTAAGCGTGGAAGCATTTTCATTACGTGTACACATATCGGCAAGGTCAGGACACAATTATCAAAACAAAACAAAATTAAGTACTGTTTTGGATAGCTTTTAGGTGCCAAAATAGAATTTGCTAAAAAAACTCCAGGCAAGATATAATATAAAGATGGGGATATAAATCATATAAAAAGAAGAGTTGGATTTTGCATTGATACCACCTCATGAAATTAACTTGACTTGTCAGGATAACAAATTTGAAGATGATCAAATATAACTTTTTTGTTGTTAAAATTTGAATCATCCTTCAGAAGTCACTAAAAAAACTGCTATATAAATTACTTGCAAATTTGCTTTTTTCAGAGTTGCAATGAATAATCCTCCCTGCTACAACAGAAGTTAAAAAAAAAAAAAAAAAAGGTGATCTTCAAAGCAGCAACTCTGAAGAATCTTCAGTCCTCAAATATATTTGATTTTTTGTCATCTCCCACCACTTGCCCAGAACAATGAATTTTGAACCTGGGACCAAAAATAAGAGAGAAAGGAAACAGGATGGACTTGACTCATCAGGTTGATCTTATTTGAGTATGAGACACACTGTGAAGCTCTTATAAATTATATTTAGAATGATCATATTTTAACCCTCTTGTTCCTTCCTTTTCTATTTCTCAGGTGTATTCACTAGACCTTTTTCCAGAGCATGTAATATTTCATTCCAATATCTATCATAAAAATGAATATATATTTTGATTCTATTATGCATTATTATCCGTCATGTGCCCCATATAAAAGTTTTTTAGGACATATTCTGCCTCTCCTGAAGTTATATATTACCTCTCTTAACCTTAGTAGAAGTTATATGCATGTATCAGAGTGAAAATAAGCACATATGACTTTGGAGCTCTGTAATTAGAAAATTACAGTGTTTTAAAACCCAGAGGCACCATAATTAATTACTGTACTATGTATCTTTGAAAGTTTTAGTAATTTCTTGGTTCAAACTGAAAAATAATCATGTTTTTTAGTATTTCAAAGCTTTGCAAGAGCATCTAAACTTTTTAAATAATTATAGTTATATCACACAGGAATGACAATTTTTTCTAGGGCAAACTTTATGCAAGAGTATCATAAAACTTAGGCTGCACCTTGTACATTTTAGTGCACTTACAGGGGTAGGGGCAAGATATCTGAAATAAAAACGTCGAGCTGGAATATCAGTAATACTTTTCAGTGTGTTCTTATTACTGAATAGGTTTTCAGTGATACAGTTCCAATGAAGCTGTTAATTGGTTTATTTTATCTGGATTTATCTGAACCTTTTCTTTTTTTTATTTACCCTATGACTTTCACAGTTTAGCAGGAAGATATTAGTCTTGCAGAAATCACACTAAAGTTTGAAATGTTCTGAAACAAGGAGAAAATAAATGGCTGAATGTAGATTTCTCATCCTTCTCCATACACAGTTTGGATTTCATTAACAATACAACTTTCCATTTAATGAAACAAACAACAGATTGGTCACGAGGAATCACTGGAATAATTCTCTGTGTTCACAAATAGTCATGGTAGTCTGTAAATTGTGTGCTCTTTGATAATCAAAAAAAAAGAAAAAAAAAAAAAAAGAAGGAAAAAAAATGTAATGGACAGTTACTACCTCAGTGAAAGAGGTAACTGAAACACTAAGGAGCTGGACATCTTTATGCATAATAGCAAGTAGCACTTTGAAGCTGTGAAGAACAGTAGCATCTTGGCTCATCTACTGACAGGGAAATGGAGAGAACAGAATAAGGTAATTCATATATTACCATGAGAGCTTGTCCACAACACAAGACTCACCAAACTGGAATGTATTATTTATGCTATTTTTGTGGATTATAGGTCAGTGCTTTCTGATTATATTATAAGCAATTTAGAGAGATGCATGATACACTCTGAAAAGAAATAAGACTGTCAGACTAGCTGCTTCTAAGCCATTTTGACCAGTACCAAACATCCAGATTGCAAATACTGCTGTGCTCGAAACCATTTCTTTCTTATTATGCTGTGCAATCGAATAAACCCAGGCTTTGATTCTTCTCTTCTCATGAGAGACAGAAAATTGAAGCATCAGAAATTTAAATCAGATGTCTTTTAGGTTTATGCCACCATTTTAGTAATCACCTCACTGTATCTTTAATATGTCACTGCAAGGAGTAATTTTTCACCTACTATACCACCTACACTATTTTAACATAAACAGTTTCTCTCTCCTTTATATTTCTCATCCTCATATGAGGATGAGAATCACAAGAATATGCAGATACATTCAACAGATTATCCAGCCTACTGTTTTTCTCTGCAAGAAAAAGCTGTGCTCCTTATTCGCTAGCAATTTATCCATCTCTTCTAACACAACTGAGAAGTTAATGCTGACAGCCTTGGTAAACCTGATCGGTACTGAGAGAACTATGTAAATCTAAAATTAAGTAGTAGCAATAATACAGATAGAACAACCCAGTTTGTCTACAGAGAAATTTAGCTTTGCATCAAACAGGAAATAAGAATTGAGCTTTAGGTTTCTAATAAAAACATATAACAAGTATTTTCACTAACAATATCAGAAATTCCAGATGATCTCTTTTTCTTTCCCTTCTTTAGTCAGAATTCACGTTTCCTTTGTAATGAAATAAAACTGTCTCTCCAAGTGTTTGGTAGTTTAAAGCTATTATAAATATGATCTGAGTTGATTCAACTGACGACATACTGACTGAAACCCTGGCCAATCCCCCTCCTGTATGAAGCCACAACACATGTTTGTTCACAGTGACCAGTATTTATTCTTTTTAATATCTTCAAGTGCTGGATTATATGTAGGGTCATGGTAAGGAGAAAGTCCTTGCCTCACGCAGGATCCTCTGTTACCAGTTCCTACTTGCACAAATTCTCCATTAAGGTTATTTTCTTCACACATCCGGAAAGACCATTCTCAGGTGATCTCATGCAGACCCTAGAGTAAGCCGTACGCAGAGGACACCATCCCCTTTCTCAAAAGGCCATATGGGCTACACCAACTGTGCTGGAAGCTCTACGAACCTTCAGAGAAGGGCACAGCCCTAACCCCTCGTGGGGGACACAAACAGGTAGTTGAGCAAAGGGAATTTGCCAGTTGCACGCACTATAGCTGCTTTTCTTGCAGAAACAGCAGGCTCCCCTGACGTATTTCACATAGGTTAAAACTTCTGCAAGACTCACATGGTGAAATACTGAGGGTAAAAAATGCTGAGGGAAAAAAATCTGGTCCCTACCAGATTTTACTGACTTTGCCCAGTTGATTAAAGATTCTAACCCATGAATATGCTGGAAATGTAAGAAACTCTTCCTGCTTAAAGTGTTTATTACTGCAAAAGAAATGTATGATATAAACAATTTTACCTTTTCTAATGCAGAAATGTTTCGTGAGATTTCTAGGTGACTTTAAGCTCTTCAATCTTCCATTTACCTGTATGAAGAAGAGTTCAAGGAAAATTAGTAAGAGGTAGAGGAAATCCCTACAAAGCAATTAGCTTAATTTTGTAAAATGTGTGTCATGGCTGCTTTGCAGATAATTTAGAAAGAGAATAAAGATTTTTTTTAAAGGCAGGCATGGAAGGGAAGATTACGTATAGGTCTTCCTTCAAGTGATATCTAACAGAAATTGCAAATAGGAGCAAAAATGGGACAAGGCTTATTTCAGAAAAGGCTTCGGGGCAAAACAGTGGAACTCTCAAAAAAACATGTTTGGGAAATAGGCTTTATACATTTCTTGTTTTAAGTCCTAAAAACACTATCATTAAAATACTTTTCCTGTAGAAGAGATGAGGAGTCATAGGAACAGTCTATTGACATAAACTCATACAACAGAAGATCTAGATAATTTCCCCTTATATTATGGGCATTACTTCAACATCTGTTTTTGTTTGAGAGGTGATTTTTATGTGTGCTTATCAAAGTTTCAAAAGAGCCAAACAATACCTTCAGTTAGTTTCAAAGAACACACAGCAATTCAAGAATGGTATTTTTCTCTTAACATACTTAGTAAACATAAAAATTTGTCAAAATAGACAAGATACAAGCTCTTATTCTGAGAATGAAGCTTTCAACTGACAAGGAAACAAGAAACTTTTCCATTAGTTACTAGTTTAGTTTCTCCAAGAAGTATATTGGTTTAACAGAAAATTTACCCCCAAGGTACTTTTAATGAGCCACTCAAAACATTTTTGTACAAAACAAAAAGTTTAATACAAAGGCAATTTGTCTTAGTATTTTACATATGTTTTCTATAACCCAAGCTGGATTCACTTAAATATTTATTCAGCCTTTATGTTTCCTTTTGGCTACAAATAAAGTGGTTTAACCTTATCTAAAAGAGGAACTTATAAAAGATTTTGAATAAAGTTCATTATTATCTCTTATATCTGTTCAAAAATACTTTTCTCACCTGGAGTTAAACACTGTAGGGGAAGGGGGGGACACAGGGCGGGGACAGGGAAGATAAGAATGGATTTGAGACAGGAGAAAAAAAAAAAAAAAAAAAAAAAAAAAAAGGAACTGCAATATTGAAATCAGTCCAGAAAAAAAACATTCCTGGCTCCCAGGATAATGTTCAGCCGATTCTCTAAGAAAACACTTAAATTTTTAATATTAATGCAGATGCACAAATTAGGCCATCTGGAGTAAAAGCACTAAGTTTATCAGCCCTTGGCTGCAACAGCTTTTTATCATAAGCATTTTATCATATCTTATTTAAGTACAAGAAAAGGTTGTATTTGTTTTGAATTATCACTATAATCATACAGCTATGAAACATAAGAATACTATCGTCGATCTATTTAAATGAAAAAAAATGCATTTCATTAACATATAGAAGTATTCAAAGAAAAAAGTAAAGGAGTGTAGACAACAGTCAAGTACTATTTTGCATTATTTATATTAAAAAAAGGCTTCTGCAATGATGCTTGACCTCTGTTACCAGGATTCTTTGCTGAGCTTTCCTCTTTCACAGGCCCCAACTGGAGTGTTCACCGCAAGACCACTGAGTC
>JAWLRI010000331.1:2407940-2431586 GCA_034781795.1 Crypturellus tataupa
AAAATAGTAAATGTTACAGAATAACATACATGAAAGAATTAAAAATGAACTTGGCTTGAAAAATTAAAAACTTGGCCATATATATATTAAGTAAATCTCTGTTCATTACTTCCAACTAAAAAAAGGATTACTCTGTTTCTGTTCACGGCAGAAGTTCACCATCAGGGTTGAACTTTTGAAAAGAGATGAAACATTGGACAAAAGAGCCTAATTAATTACCTTCCAAAATATTTACCTCTTTTCATAGTTTGCTATTTGTTATAAGTATATTCTTATATACCTTTCTTTGCCTGTCTTTTGAGGATAAATACACCAAAGTTTGTTGAAGACCACCATGAAAGTATCGCCTAGAAAATGGCAATGGCCTGAGACACTGGAAAGGCCTGCTGCTCAGCATCCCAAGGAAAAAAGAATTCACTGATCCAGCTGTTCATGAGTCATACTAGACTCAAAATATTTGTTATTCATCGGAGTTGAGATTTATCTCTCATGCTCACTTATGCAGCAGCTATGTTTCTATTGTGAAATAACTTCAAGAAAGCTATACATTTGTGCTTAGCTTCTGCTGGTTGTCTGCTTTGCTTGGATTCTGGCACACTGTGAACTTGACCACACACTTACTGTGAAATATGAGAGCCTCCTACACTTCTTTGGCTTCCAGGCACCTTCTAATAGCTACCGCCTTTGTCTGGCCATAAGGTGTCCTTTCCTTTCACCTTAATTATATTACTGTTTAACACACATTTTTCAACTTTACCCTGCCCTAGCACACTTAGGAAGTTTAATTGCAAGATATACATGTGCTCTCAGGAGATGATTTGATTAAATGAGCAGAAGTGAGGTTTAATTTTAAGAGGTAGGATCTAGATCACTTTTATAATCAAAAGTAAAAACTCTCACTACTTATCACACCCTTCTGAGGTTGCATTGCCAACACAGACCCACTAATTCTATTCCATGTGTTGTCCCTGTATCCATCAGACTGTGCCCATATTGAGAAAAGAAACAAGATGAAAAAATAGATTAATATTGCTCTGTCCTACAAAAGTGTCCCGAGGCATCCCTCACTAGCACTTACAAAGCACTTGTTTTTAATGACAGCTTCTCCAGATCTTAGCTTATAGAGTCTTACACATTACTGATAATTCTTCTAACACAAGTTTTAGTACCATTTGTACCTTTAAAAGCAAATCTTTAAATGCTTGCATTCTAAATACAAACATACCAAAGTGGTCCTTACCATAGCAAAAAAATAATAAGATTATCTTATGCTTTTATTAATATTCCTTTATGCACATTTGCAGCATCTATAATTATAGCTACAAGTATTCTGAAGAGTTTGAGTCAATTTTAGGGACATCAAAAAGACACTGGAGGGATGTACAAATGTGAAGTCTCATAACTAAATAAGGAAGTACAGAAAGAAAGTTTTATTCCACATGGATAGAAAACCCTGTAATACAATCATTATGTGGGGGATCTACGAAAACCCTGTAATACCATCATTATGTGGGGGATCTACGAATAAGTTTTTCCATTATTTACTTGCCTGTTAGATGTTTCCATTAATTGGTATTTACCTTAAAGAATACACTCATATATTTTTTAAAACTTCAAATATCTAGAAGCTAGCCCTCTAAGAACAAAACTATTTCAGTATAATAGCCATTTTCCTGACCATTTTAAAGATAGTTGAGAGATTCTTTTTTGTTTTGCCTTTCAAACCTTCAAATATACTATTATTGAAATCAAATTTTGAGCAAAAGCTACATGGATGCACAAGAAAAAAATAGATATTAACCATTTCTAGTCAAAAAATACTGCAGTAATTATATAAGAGACTAGCAATAACTGTATCCTTGCCTATCTCAGTCCTACCAAATGACTGTTGCTTTGAATGATGTTTATAGGACAAGCATTTGGCTATGTGACATCAAATGCATTCATCTTATTACTGTGAATTTTCTTTTGTATAGTACCTGAAAATATTAATTTTGATATTAGAAAAAATAAATTTGTATATATATATATAATATACATTTTAAAGCAGGAAAGTTAATAAGAAATATTTTCAGACAAGCCAAGAGCAAAGCATACTGAACCAAGGCACGGCATTCACTAGACAAAAAGATAGAGCACATACGGCTAAGAACATCTGATTAGATCTGTGATACAGTAAATTATACATGTAACAAGAGTATAGGTCTTCAGTTAAACACACACAACTTTACTATGTTCTTCAGAATAAAGAAAATAACTGCCAGCTGATGGGGAAAAAAATATTTTTTATGGAAAGATTAATCTTTTGGTTTTGTATCCCGGTAATAGAATCTTCACAGGCCACATTATCCCTTTGTTTACTTGTAGCAGATGCCTATCTAAAGTCACATTTGACCTTAAATGCAAGATATTTATTGTAAATTGTAGCTTCTGGCTATTATTTAAAAAAATGAAAAGCTACAAAGGTTTCATTTTCTAAAGTTGTATTTGTACACGAACAGTTATTGCAACTATTGCTGAGGAGGGGGAATGAAAAGTTCTTATCAATGCGGCTTTCCTCTGTCATCACGAACCCAAGGAGGGGGTTAGATTAATCTGAGCAAAACAGAACTTTTAGAATATATATTGATTTTCTCCCTTTATAATGCTCCCATAAATCATAATCATCATGTGCCATGCCTATGTGCCCTTGATTCTGCTAGCTATAATCTAATCTCATAACTCAGGCTCTCCAGAAAAGAACATTTTTCTTATTTTTTTCTTCTTACTTATGCATTTTCCACTGCTTCCCCTCCAGCTCTTCCCTCCCTGCTCCCCTAAGAATACAGCTGACGGTCGTCAGGATGATAGCGTCTCAAGGTCATCAAAATGGATTGATAAATAGCAGGATTTGTGTGAACTCTGGGGTGCCTAGACATGCATTCAGCAGGGCTTTTCAAAAAGTGGTTACAAATGCTTTCACAAATAACCATTTTTTAAAGTACTCAACTCTTTGCATCCTTTAGACTGAATAAGTCCATTAATGAATGTGCACTTCAGACCACAGTGGTACATTATTTCTTCAGGTCTGTACCTCAAAGTACTAAGTTCAAATACACTATTCTATATATGTTTGAGAGGGTTTCTTTGTTTTTTAATTTACTTCAATGATATTCTGTTGTGTGGAAATGCTAGCTATTGCCATCTTCTCTGTTTTTGTCTTGTATATCTTTTATGGAGTAAAGAAAAAAATGTCAGTTCTTCACTCAGGGAATTAGACTCATGGCAAAATAGGGACTCGACTAGTGAATGTGTATGCAGAGAATGTGTATTATGACTGGAAAAAAAGTGGAAAGCATGTGCTGAACCAAGAGCAGAGTGCGACAGCAGGTGTGACTCCATGAATCAATGCTCATTCCATCACTTAACATTCTCACAGAAAGCAGCATATAATGTAATAATCTCTCGGCTTGGTCTCCTGTGCCCAGCTCCTTCCCATATGTGGCATACTCTTCGGCCACGAGCACTAAAGGCCGATTCCTTCGCGTGCTGTGCTCTGAAGTCTATTTCACCCTGACGCAGATATGCTGGGCACATAGCTTTGCCCGGTAGCATCTTGCACCTCAGTTTATTCACTAACAGCCTTTCTAGGGATTGAGGAATCAGACAGACCAAAGGCTTATCACTGCAGCTCATCTCCACTGGATAACAGAAGTTGACACCTTTCTTCTCACCAACTTTGAATTCCTTAATGGAAATATCACGGCATTATCCAAAAGCGCTCAGCTAGCTGAGCTGAATTAAGCAGACAGAAGCCAAAGACAGAAACCCCACAGGAATATGAACAGAGAAAAGGCTTCTAATTTATGCAGAGATTAAAGTACGAGTTGCTGGCAAGTCAAATTGACCAAAACAATTAGGATTTGATTTTATTCTATTCTGCAGAGGTGCTGTTACCTTTTCATCAGACTACTGTTATGTTCAGTAGTGTATTGCTTTTTACTTTTCCCTCAGAATAACAATTGTTGCATTATGAGTTGCTTAAATATTCATTTGGGCTTGAGAGCTGGGAGAAGTCCCTAGACCCAAAGTAAAATCTGATGAAGCTCCTTTCATTTTTATGGTGGTGTAATCAAAGATGTGAAAGGAAAAAAAAATCAACCGACTGCTAAAGTAGGGCATTGCTGCAGCACAAGCGTACACAGAAACACAGAAGGAAAACAGCAGTAAGAGGGACATAATGAAAAATAATTTTCCACGATTTCCTAGATTTGTTTATCCATTTTGTAAATGAGAAATCATTTTCTTACCAAATACTATATTTAAATTGTATTTTCTACTTCCTTACATTTTGAAGTTTACCTTTACCTTACAAAGGCACCTTTTATGACCAAGATTAAAGAGAAACAATTCTTTTACACACTATATCGTATTATGTCTCTTGCTTCAGCTAAGCCTGATGTGCTAAGTATTCAGAGGCAATAGCATTTTCAACTCAGTTTACATTGATTAAATAAAAAAAAGTACAAGTTGAAAAGTGAATGAGAATGCATATGTGTAAAAAAAAATAATAAAAATAAGCCAAGACACAAATTCAGAAATATTTCATACATGGCATACATAAATAAATTCTAACATTCAAATGCTCTGACGATCAAACCAGTTGCTGTGCATTTAAGTTGCACCTGCCAACTACTTCCCATGACATATTCCAATTTGCACAAAATGTACTTGCACATACAAGAAACTTAGTGAATTAAAGACACCAAGCAAACTATTTGGACACGTCCCCTCCCTTCTCAGCTTTCTTTATCTCTTTGCAAATACTGACACCAGCAGAAAAACAGGCAGGTGGGCAATTCAAAAGCATTACTGAGCATTTCACAGTATGTGAAAAGGGATGCAATCTAGAAGTTCCTGGAGTCAATGAAAAGAGAGAGAAAAAAAGAAAAGAAAAGAAAGTACTCTATTGCTTTTTCCCTCTGCTCCTTTTCTGATTTTTTTCAGGGGGAACACTGAGGAGAAAGTAAAAAAGGAGAGGCCAGTAGCAAAAATGTCTGAGACAAACAGCCAAATGGAACTAGTCGCAAGGATGAAAGGAAGAAGAAATGTCCTCTTCCCTCCTTTCACATGATGTTATCACACTCTCTTGATTATTTACCTTTGCTCTTTTTCCATTTCTTTCACAAACACACACAAAAATACAGTTCCATAATACATCGCTGACTTTGTTAGCTCCCATCACCTTTCCTCTTTCCCCAGTAACCCTTCTTCAGATGGCCATTAACAAGCAGGATGACTTTTCCTCGGGACTCCTCACCTCACATTTTTATTCCCTTTATCCCTGGGACGGAGAAGCAGAACAGCAGGCAGTTTTTGGACAGTTTCATCTCCATAACAAGGTATTTGTTTCAATTTGGCCAGCTTAAAAACAAAACAGAGTCTAGAACACCACCTTCCTCTCTATCTTCTCAGAATCATGTAAATAGGACCAGGGTAGAGTACCCAGTACAATCTTTGAAACACAGCAGATTAACTCGTCACTGATTTAAACATTTATAGTTTGACTGGCACATCTCTAGCATAATTTAAAGTATATACAAAACATTAAAATGCTGGCAATCCACCCAATTGGCAGATACTATAACAAGATATGGAAATGGCAAAGCATTAGTGTTCCCACATGCAAAGACTGCAACTGGATGAAGGAAAGACGTTAAGTGAATCTCATTTGGTCGTTTCTTTCCTTTCTGAAAAGAAACCATACATCCTCGGGATCTTTAAAAAAAGAACGTTATCTTATTGGATTCCTCAGTGAATCCTATTAAGCAGATCACATCGGAAGGTGAAAACTGAAGTGCTTGCATTATATTTTCACCCAGAAATATTTTAAAAATCTGGAGCATTTAAAATTATAAGATAACAGGTTTCTTATGCTTTTTCAGAAAAAAAAAAAAAAAAAAAAAAAAAAAAAAAAAAAAAAAAAAAAAAAAAAAAACACCTAACCAGAGACAGATTTATTGACCTGAACAAAGTTCTTATAGACCTGATATCAATGCTAGGATTAGATTCCACGCCTTATTTCACAGTGTGAGGCAATACACATGCACTCATGACACTTCTTGTCTAACCTCTCCACCAGGAAATTCTATTTTTAGAGTGGTATCTCTACTGAAAGGCCATGTTTGAAAATCAAACATGAAAAAGCGTTAGTTGAACTCATGCCGTCAATGCTTGGCCCTCTTGTGCATAGATTTTATGACATGTAAAAAAGTCTGTGCGATCGTATCGTGAGAGAAAATATACGTGAAGAATACATAAAACTATTGTTGGAGATCATTGAAGGTCTCCATCATTACCTTCAGACACATCCAAAGAAAGTCAGCTCCTAGGAGCAGTTTGAGGTGCTAAAATTCATGTTACACAGTATCTTAAGCCTATCACTTCTCAGGTATTTGCTACTGCCATAATTTTAAAAAATGTCTTAAAAGCATTTAAATAAATCTCATTTGCTAAAAACATTTACAAGAGTCTGTCGAAGGTTAAATGAGCAGGAAACTGAGTCCTCCACTTCAGATCTAACAGAATACATGGAAACAAAATCCGATATCAAAGAGATGCTGCCTTTCAGAAGGCTAGTTATCTTTCCCTACCAGCAACACAGGCTGCATTCTAGATCTTTTGTATACACATCAGCTATTCTGCGAGTGAAACCGTCATTTTCTGCACAGACTGGCATTTGCAGCCCTAGTGCCATCTCTGACCTCTGGCGCAGCCTCCCTGCTCCCCTCCCGGCTGCCCGGGGGTGCTGATGGAGGCTTTTCAGCGACAATCATGCAGTGCATTGTGCCCGATAACCCCCGCTGCTGATAATGATCCTTTTTATGGCAGCTGCATACGTAAGTGCAGCTTAGAAACAGTAGCAGTTATGCTCCTGCAGCACCGGCAGCACTTATTCACGAGTGGGGGAGAGAGCCTAAGTCAGGGTAATCATATCTTCCTCCCTCCAACACTACATGCTGTTCACAACTATTTAACCAGCATTTTCATATTTCTGCTTCCCCTAGATCGACAGCAAGTATTTGGAAAGATCTAACTATGCAGGGAATATTTGCAAAAAATGTTACAAGGCATCGGCCACAAAAATTAAGCAGGTGTCACCTCGTACTGTCACCAGATACAACAACGAACTGAGAGTGACTTTTAGATGGGGTCTTAGTTCAGAACTGAACAAGCCTCCAAGGCTCTCCCACTGAAATTTTTTACATATTTCTGAGCGCTACTTCACATCATGCCTACAGCCTTGACCTAGAACTATTACTGTGAAGACGCTGCACAGCAGCATTGAGTATTAATCATAATTAGGCACCCAGTGTTAGAGTTCCATTGCTCACCTAAAACTAGCATTGACCAGGCCTGGAAAGCACCAGATAAAATGTGTGCTTTAATATGTGTTTTGAAATATTTCATTGCTTTGTTCTATTTATTTATTTATTTTTGGATATTACTATTCCTTGAGAGAAAAGCATCTATAAGAAGCTTCCGTGGTAGAAATAAAATCTAAGGTTATTTTAGACACTCCAGTTTTGGTAAGAATGAAAAAAATACATTTCTTTCTCAAACAAGAGGCAATTTTCACTCATTCCATTAGTTTCTTCCCATTTATTACAGGGCAAAGTACCAATATTTTGTGCTTTGTCTATCTTTATCTTTACATAGCTAACACTTTCATACACACTTGAAGGAGAGAGGAAAGGAGAAAAAGAAAAAAAAAGCAATATGGCAATATTGTTAAATGAAAGCAATATTTCTTTAGCTAGCTGTTTCTCCTGCAGACTTCCTGCAATCGCCAAGAAAAGGTTGCATCTTATCAGCTGTGGTGTGTCCAGACAGCATAAGTAAGATGAAGTAGAAGGAATTTCAAAATGATGAAAAAAGGCAAAAATTGTTAGCATTGTTGTGAAAACATGAACTCAACAGCTAGGTGCCAAGTGGGCTTTCAAGGGACTATGTTTGTGCTCTACGATAAACTTGTCTCTAAGGTAAAGCAAAACAGTCTACGCAGTGGCAAGCCGAGTTTGATTGATGAGCATTCACACAAGAGCTTGCTTCTTTTCACGTAAGGAGAGGAACCAGCCTAAAATCACAGGAAAATAACTGCTCAGTGTGCACTGGTGTCTCTTGTTTAGTGCCAAGAGCTGCATCACTGCATCTCTGCTATCAAAATGATAGTTGAACTCTGCATGCAATGATAGTCCATAAAATACAGAAGACATTAGTGTTTTGGGGTTTCCTTTAGTACTCCTTGTGAAGGTTTTAATTTTGCTAGGTTATGAGTTATGTTCTATTAGTTATCAGTTAGGTTCTAGGTATTGGGAGGGAAGGGAAAAAATATATATATATAAAAACACTAAAATCCAGCTTTTCAGTTCCAGGAAATGAAAACTTGCCTATAAGAAGGGGATATACATTCTTCGGAGGGAACTAGGAGAAGAAATATGCTATGCAGCCCCTTTTTCTCTCGAACAAAGATAGGAGAGGAATATGTTGCAAAGAAGAGATTATGTCTATTCTAGGCTTCCTAGGTGATTAAAGAGTGAAAAACCAAATAAAGAGGAAAGAGAATAGATAATAGTAACAGATATCCACCACGTGAGAAGAAACTGTGGAAATCAGTATTTTAACAGCAAACATCTTAAACATACAAGAATTAAAATGCTCTATGGGTTTTCCCGTTCATAACCCATTATATTTCTCAACAGAAAATAGAAATTTCACTGTGCAGATAGACAATCAGAGTTCCTAAATTTGAACAACAATGCCGTGTGGCATGATTTCTGGGTGACTGGCAGCAATCACTTCTCTTTACTCATTTGACATCCCTGTGTACAATATGCATACAGGAAGTGCTGTCCATCTCAGGTGTTTCTCAATGGATGGCTAGTAGGTAGATGTGTAATCCATTTCTTTGAAAATTTTAAATGCAGCATTAATACACATTATACTAGAAATGCAATGCAAATCTAAGAAAATTAAGAATATTCTTAATTTGAAACTATCGAAGACAACACAAACTACAAAGTTACATTAACACATAGAATTGATCAGCAGGCTCCTAGCAGAATCCGCCTGGTTTAAATTAACTAGAATTTTTTGTTGTTCGTGGTTTCTACTTCAAAGTCATTCGTGTTTGACCCGCGACTGCTGCATACTAACCGGGCAACACTGACTCTTTCGGACAATCTATTTATGTGCAATTGCCACAACTGACAAAATAGTAATAGCCAAAAGCACCACTCCAGCTACCGAGTACCACTGCAACCTCCTCCATCCACTCACGACCACCTCTTAATATCAAACAGCTAGTTTGAGTTTGAGAGTACACAGTATGGAGCACAAAGGCTCATTTAGACTGTGCTTATGGGCTGAATACATTGCTGAGCAGAAGTCAACAAGGTTGACACACTTTTGTGCAGCTGTATTTGACTTAGGAGATGGAAACCCAGTTCAGAAGAAGCAGCTGTAAGGTGTATCATTATCTATACGACAAAAAAACAAGGTAAGAGGAAAAGGTACCGAGAGCAACCTGGGAACAGGACTACAAGGGAGCTCACGCTGAGAGACCTGGAGAGGATAAAAAGAACCATCTGCCTGTGTTGTCTGAAACAGCAAGTATGCATGAAAGATATGTAGTTAAACAGGGAAAGGAGAACAAAGCCCCAAAGGGGTACGCACATTCTGCTCTCTGTAAAAATAAGCAAATAACAATATTACATAAGAAAATCATTTGAGCTCTGGAGAGTTTCCATGTTGGTCAAAAACACACATATGACATGAAGATTTTCATCTTGCTTATTTTCAAAAATAATGATCCATTTTGAACATTTTATAGTTTCAAAAACACAAAAGTAATGCAAAACAGACTTCAAAAAACAGACAAACCAAAAAGAAAGAAATATGAGCATTTTGAACCCTCCAGTAGGGCCAGTAGCTAAACATCTTTTAAAACTTTCTGATTTATACTCCTATTCTCTGATGAGTTTTAAATATGATGAGTACTCAGTTTTATTAATATTGCATGCCTACATTCCCAAATATAGTTTTAACTAGCTGTTAACCCACATATTGTTAATGCAATACTTTGTCACTTGTTCAAAATTCACAAAGAAGATAAAGGGTATCACAGCAAGAAAACAACACTTTTTCCATCCTGTAAAATAAGAGCTGATTTCATCTGCTGTCAATAATTCTGTCAGCAAATACAGGGCTGCTATCAATAGGCAAAAGAATACAAACACAAGCGTCTTCTTTTTTTCAAGATTATCTGTTTTCAAATTTGTATAGTTCAGCTGGAAATTTTCCTTACTGAATATACCACTGCTTTTTGATATCAGTTAGCCTTAGCTGGATCAATATTTTTTTAGGAAACCTGTAAACAAAACATTACTTTGAAGCCAAAGTTCAGAAAGCAGTACATCCTTAACACTATGTTACCAGCTTGTCATTCACTTTTACCAGCCTTGTTAAAATTACTTGGATTTAACCTTAACTCACCGTGTGAGGGTGAGAATCCTCTATGTTCTTCCATGCAATTTTGCTGGTGTTTATGGTTGTGGCTAATGAGGCAGAACATCCCCAGTACAATCGCGTCTCTGTCACTCTCATCAATACTGACATGAAGTGATCTTTAAAAATCCTTTTTACATTTTATTCAGATAACCATCCTCACCTCCAATTTTGAGTTGCGTAATTATACTCTAGAACTGCAAAGATGGGAATTCCTTACAGTTCTCCTTGGAGGGGTCTAGTTTGGGAGAGCTTAACATGTTTCTTGTTCCCTACACTTTCTGACTGGCTATCAGAGAGCTTTTTAAAGCATAAGGAAACTGAAATCTATGCGGCAAGAGAAAGTGGTGACAACTGAGGACTTTTTATTTGTTTGTTTCCAAGTATTGATGCCACTGGAAGGGGCAATACTGCTAACTTGGCTAGTCCTTAAGGAAAAAAAAAAAAAAAAGGTATAGGGTAGACAGAACTAACTGAGCTTTTCATATAAGACTACTGCATTCTCCTCTCCCCAGGGATCAATATTTTTGATCAATATTTCTCAAGGCCAGAGCAAACTAGCTATGACATGTCTTGGGATATTTCTAGCACTGACCAGTTCAGACGCAGGTCTTTGGAAGAGAGCATGAGGACAGTGGGAAATAGAAACATAAGTCATCAAACTAATTAATATTACAGAAACTTTAGAAACCATCCCTCCTATTTTCCAGTATTTATGCATATTCATTTAAAAATGTGACCTGAATAAAGTAGGTAACATTCACTTGTGCAAGGAAATGATTATTCATTCATTCAGATCATTCATTTGTCCACAATAATAACTTGCCTTATTTATATTAGGTTTTCTTACAAGGCATTTAGACCTATTAGTTCAAATATTGGGACTTTAACAGTAAACTAAGTTTATAAGAAAATTCTTTGAAAGGGCAGCACTAATAACACAACTATTTAAAAACTGCTTAGATATCAGATACAAAGCAAGATCATTCCAGTTATGTCTGCAGAAAAAAATCAATTGCTATTTACTTGGCATTATGGAGCTAAAATAGTTTGATAGAATAAAACTCTATCTACTTTGTACTTCAAAATTTTGTTGTCATGGAACTATTAAAAGTATTTAAGTATTTAATGTATTTTGTATCCATATCAGCTAAGACTCCCAAGCACATTGCCATTTCATTTTCATTTCCTACTTCTACACACTAGCAGTCAGGTCCACAGCATTTTTCTCATTTTCCTGTTGACTGGCATTTGGAAACACCCACTTCATTCCATGGCAGCTGCACTCACTGAATCATTCTCGGTTGTGCTGAATCAAAGTGCAGTGCAAGTGCACAGATGAAAAATCATATCAGGTTGAAACTGATTTTTAAGGAGTGCAGACTATTCCGTTTAATAATAATATCCAACATACACTGTATTTATTATGCCTTTTTTTTTTTTTTCAGAAAAAAGTATATGGTGCCAAGCCACATGCAATAGCTTTCACTGTCTGAAACCATACTTAACAGTAAGTTACAAAAAAAGTACTTGCATGCAACATACTACTGTAACAGCAAATGCAATGTATTGCAGCACACAGAAATCCTATGCATTTTGATATCCCTTTCTTATGTATAACTGACTAAGAATATAAAAGCAGACTCATCCAGGAGATAAGTTATAGCATGAGCCTACCCTTCTCCAAGAAGAAGCTAGTCTATATCAGGAGATAATATGCAGTAGACTCAGGTCTAAGGAAGGGTTGCTACCCTGGTTATTCCCCAAATAACAAGTTCCTCAGAAAGATCTTCAAAGATTTGGCAGGTTCTGTAGTGGGAGATGCAAGTGCATCAAAACGACTGTACCAAAATACAGAAGAACAACAAAGAAAAAAAAAAAAGAAAAAACATACACAAGAAAATATAAAATAAAGCAAAACCACCCCATCCCTTCCCCAAAAGTAGGTGCTGTCAAAAAGTCACAACTTTACATCATATCCTCAAAACCATCTATAATAGACAGCCTTTGTTTTTGTTCTGGTAGTTTTCCAAATGTGTATCATGAAGCCCTGATGTTTTTGAACATACAGAATTACAAGTGTAGAGGGGCTTAAAGCAGAAGATGGAACAAATCTTTTGGCTTACTTATTGCTTTAAAGTGTGATTTTTAAATGCAACTTTTCAATTGATAACACAGTCGTCTTAATGCTTATTTATAATTATTTACAAAGACATTTCCCTCCCTCTCATTGTTTTATCTGTAATAAAACTCAGGACTTGGTCACAGGGATGAGACACAGCTACAGACAAGATGCAGCACGACAGCCTTCCACGCAGCACAGACTGCACATAACATAAACAGCAAAAGGGCGTGCAGGGTGACATGGTGGCTGCCATCATTTCTGAAGTCGGGCTGCCTGACAGAATGGATGAATGAGAAATGATCCAAAATTAAAATAGGGACATTTTTGGAAAGGTAATTTCCAGTGAAGATGAAGACAGATGTTTAAATTAGGGAAAAAAAATACTGGTTGTCATTTTGTGGACACCTTTGAAAACAATTCAGTTCCTTGATCAAGTTGTTTCACTGTCATGTTTTGACCCACATGGCCTTTTATAATCTTTTCAATTAAAAAATACATATATTAATCCCCTAGAAAGAGTACTTTAAACTCAAAGAAAAAAGATGGGAACATTGACATGTAAGTATTATGCACTCAAGATTATTATGCTCGCCTTTTCCCACATCATCTTTCAAAGGATGTTTGCACTGACAGCCACGCTGTTTATGTGAAAGATGCTCAGAACTAAATTTTGCAGTTTATCATATGATCTTTTCTGATTGTATTCATTTTTATAAATAGCAGTTCTGAGCAAGTGCTGAATTAATAGTATTTTCTGAGCAGTTGCAAAACCTGTTCTTCTCTTCCTTGAAGGTAATACAGATGCTCCTGTTGTAAAATATGTCTTTTTAAGGTTATTTAAACAAGTGTCCCAGGATATTTTATGCTATAGACTTCTGTGCATCTGCTAGTTACCACACTTCTGAAAACTAATGAAAAAAAATCTTCAGATCTATTGAATACTACACATTTTCACACTAGATGAACACAATTATTATTTAGCATCAAGGCACCTGTGATCCCCCTGACTGTGGGCCAAGGAACCCCATGCTACTGCCAAATTTATAAATACTCTTAAAACCTTATAATACATTTTTTTTCTGAAAATATTTCTACTGTGATTTAAAACACTAATGATCTCACTTTTCCTTAACATTTCACTGTGTCTTGGGCTGAGGGATTTGTGCTCTCATTAAAAAGACATAAGCGTAGCTGAATCCCTATATTGACACATAAAACCTATGTTTTATGTGGTGATATGTTCCTATACCACCCCCATACACACCTGCAGATACAGATAGCAGGTGAGCAACAAATAATTCCTACATGTAGATGGAGTCCTGTAGTCCTACACCCTATTCTCATGCACACAAGAAAATCTTTTTGTACCTTCCTGTTAGCAAGCACCATCTGCAAGAATAAAACATTTTAAATAGCCAGTTTGCCAAAGGCCAGCACACACGTAGGTGTCTAGGGCATCCTCATCGCTTGTCATAGATAACAGATCATGAACACACTGCACCAAAGTAATAATAATAGTAAACATTTTAATTCCAGCAATATACTGCTTATTGCAAAGTAACAACCAGCACTGTGCACATGCGATGTATTATTAGACTCACTCTGTGAATGCTGAAAAAGAAAGAAACAAACAAAAAAAAACACTCAAAAAGGCACTGAGCTCACTGAAACAAAGGCTTAATCTGTAACAGTGATAATCACCAAAAAAGACATTTTGGAGAGAAAAAAAGAAAAGAAAAAAAAAAAAGAGTTTTTTTTATGTTTAAGAACTGTAAGCTGAAGAAATAAAGAAAGGTTGGCAAAATTGTAAATTCAGTGTTTTGAAAATGATTTCAGTATCAGCATTCACATTCCAGTGCAGTTAACAAATCCTAAATTAATAAGAAATGGCCAAAACAACATCAAAAAAGAGAAATATAACATCATTAAATGTTGTTGGATTCCTCAGCTCTTTTTCTAAAAAAAGAGATGTTTCTGTCAAATATTATGCATTAGCCTCAAGTACACACAGTATCAAATGTATACTGAGAGAACTAACATTTCAGTCAGAGGGAAACAAACTACAGGTAAAGGAAGAGACCACATACTCTGAAACTGCACACTGAGAGTGTATGACATATATACTTTTTCCATATTCTAAATTAGGAATATAAACCACTTTTTCCTGTATTTAACTTTGTTTAGAAGGATTTACTTATGAAGAATTGATAAATAGAGCTATATTTCATTGTAAATGAAATTTCCTTATTTATTCCAAGAGCAAGATGACTACAAAGAAGCCAAATCATTTTTTCCATGCCTATGAGAGATACTCACATTTTTTACTCTCAGTACTTATCATGGTTAATCTTGGTTTACTGTGTTATTTATGCACATCTGAAGAGTTGTAGGCCAGAAAAAGGGATGTATACAAAACCCTGGTTAGCCAAGAAAGGAAACAACAGAAACAGTGTAAGGCTTGATTTAAGATGCTTTAAGTATTATTATTGGATGGCAATGAGCAACTCTGTAAAACTGAGTTCTCACTGGATTCAGCTGGCACAGAGTACAGCAGAATATTGTAGCATCCAAAGACCCACCGAGGTCAATGGCAAGCCCGCTTCTACCAGAATATTTTTTCCCATTATTCTTATTTGTATACCAGATCGAACAGAATACTGCATGGATCCACATGCACGATATTAATCTAGCCCGTTTTTGCAGGCACTAGCTTTCAGAGTCAGCATATTGCTGATGATCTTTATGGTTTCTACTTATTTGTTCATAAATTTTCTCTATACCTGTCACAGTTACACAACAGGTTACAATCCCATACGGCGTCTGAAAAGTCATATATCAGAATTTTAAAACAGTGTTTTAAACTCACATTTTTATGCTAGCTTAATCAGAGGATAGTTTTCCAATGAAAAATACCTTTCCCATGAGGCAAAACTTGCTTTGTGTATTTGACAATGCTATTTATTCTTCATAAATAATAACTATATTTTAACTTTCATGCACTATAAGCAGAAGCTAGAACATACTTAAAGGAAAGCATGTGCATTCTCCTAGGATTGTTCTAGTAGCACAATTCCAACATGAACAGATTCTGCAACTTACTTCTGCTTTTTCAATTCTGTAAATAATAAATAATAACAATAATTAATAACAAATAGAAGAAAATAACAAAAAAGAAATAAGAAAAAAGTTGATCATAACAACTGCAATAGAAGACATTGAATATGAAGAATAAAAAATAGAGATATTACACTGGATTCTGATATTTAGATCAAATTTTTACATACAGCATGTTGCTGACCAGGAATTATCATCCCTGACTCTTTTTCATTCAAATAGAGGTTACTCCAAATGAAGGCTCACGATGCTTAAAAGAAGCAGGGCTGCAAAGACCTTCTTCCTCCTTCTGTCTTTCCTCTACATTTAACAACGTATATCAAAAAGTATTTTCAAGACTGTCTCATTTCTGCTCATATGAACAGAACATTTCATATTATGCACATCTGCAACAATTTAGGTCTAACTAGGTTTTGTAATATTTTTGAAAGATTTTTCATATAAATCCTAAAAAGTCTTTCTTGGAACCACTTGACTGCACAAACAATTACGGGATGAATTGGTGGTGGTGGGGAAAGGTTTACTGCCAATAAATAAAGCTCTAGTCAAAAACTATATCATAGAATACCAGCACCGCGTGTTATGTAAGATTTGCTTTGAGCAGCTGAGAATGTGGATCAAAGGATGAATGTGGGCTTTCATTCTGCCTGGGAAAAAAACAATGCAAGTCTTTGAGATATCATTCAGGAAAAAAGAAAAATTCTGGCCTGAAATACTTACTGTAATAACTGCAAACTATGATTAGAATGTGTGAGGTCTTTGTTATTTTTATAGTTACATGTATCCTTACGACAAATGTTGCATATTACTAATAGCTTTAAGTCCAGAATGTTTTCTCTAACACACAAGAATATAAATTGTGTAAAGGAGTAAATGAAAACTACTTGTTTAAACCTTTATATAGGTTTATTCTTTTGGAAGTATACAATGCTACTCCTTGCTACACGTTCCCACTAATGGTACTTAGAGTTTCTGTTGTCATACGAGTAATGTGACACACATTGGTATCTTAAAACATGTTTAAAGCTGTTGCTTGAATTTCATCTACAATCAAGTCGCTCCAAACTTTAATCCTTCCAAAATTCCCACAACAGTTTGAGCTTGACTATGTGTGCATCAGCACCACGTTTTGTCCCCGTGCTAATGCTCATCTCTTACAGTTCAAGAACAGTTACTCTAATAATACGACAGAATTTTAAAAATACTGTTAAAATCTGAGGATGTCATCTAGTTGTAGCTCACAAAGTACACCAAATTTCAGGACCTCTAGTTACAACTACTTTATTCAAAAGCTAAAAATTAATTTTAACCTTTCCCTGTCTCCAGAGTTTGAGAGTCAGAGTCCTTTTTTTGTGTTTTTTGTTTGAGTCTTCTTTTTGCTGCTGTTCCTGAGTAGGGCTCAAAAACAAGTATTTGCAAATTAACAGCTCACACGTATTTCACTGGAGAATGCATACATGGCAATGTCGTCACCTTCCTAAATGAAACAAATATTGCTATTTATGTCATTTCAATTTTACAAGCAATGGATACTATATAATGCATTATATAATGTATTTGCTGTATTTGCCTGTAAATGTGGTCTGGAAATGACCCGAAAATATAAATACAGATTTAAAAGTAATTATGCATTTTTCAGTGTCTCCTGGTTATATCACAAACCATAGGAGCAGAGCTTAAAGGTTTTGTCATGAGATCATAAACACTGATGCTCCTTGCACTGCAGTCCTGCAAATCTGTTATCAGACACAGGTATATATTCTCTTATAGTCATTTTTGGTTTCACATGCCTACTCCAAAAGACACATCACTACTGCTGTGACATCATATCGATTTTAATATGAGTTTGGCTTCAGGCATTATATCATATTTTAAGAATTCATTATAAATAATGTGTATTACCTGGGCTTTACGGTAGTTAGAGTTAATGGGACTTGCAGCTATTTCGGTTCCTATTATCTTGCTTATCCTGAAGGATTCTGTCCTCGAGCAATCAAGATAAAGAGATATTCCGGTCCTCAGAGGGCACTGTTCCTGTAAATAGGAAGCTACTGATGATGCTCTTGCAAGCGCACACACAGGGCACCTATCAGTGTACCGACTGGGCCCGTTCTTCAAAATTTAAAAGCAAATGCAACAACCATTCTTTCAAATCCGCAGATTTGCTACCAGCTCACCTCCCTCAGCTCTGCCCTTGCTCTTGGACGGTGCTCTTGGGTATTCCAGGCGAGCGCACGCTTGGGGACGGCGAACAGAGCCGCTCCGGGTGCAGCAACGCCGGCGCACACGGACGAGCGCGGCCAGAGGCACCTGCCAGCCTCCCGGGCCCACAGGCAGGAGACAAGACGCCCTGTTGCGCCCTCACACGGAGCTTCAGACCGTGGTTAAGCCCACAGAGACACTGCTGTGCAGCCCGCTCCTGCCAGGGAAAAGCCCCAGCAACCACCAAGCAGCCACACGCCAGAGGTGCCCGTTTCTTGACCCGCCGACAGGACAGCAGACAAGTAAATCTGTCCTTACAGCAGCTGCTGCCCTCAAGTTTCTTCATCACAGTGGCAAGTTTCTTGCGAAGCGTGAAACTTCGCCTTAACTTGCATGCTCAAATATTAAGTTCTATGTAAAACAAAGAGGAAGGAAACAAAATATTTTTTCCCTCTCAAATCGCAGGTCTTCGTAACATTTCAGGGCTAGAAAAATGTTGCTTAGAATGCTAAATTGTTTATTAAAAACCCAATGTTGTGGTCCTTATTCAAGCAATTTCCTGTAGTTTAATATATACAGCTATCACACAAATAGTTGGTCAAAGCATGATTAAAATGACCCAAAGGGAGAATCACAAAACACAGATAGGAAAGTAATCAGAGGGAAAAGGATCCGGACAAGCTGACTGATAGGGAAAAATAAAATCTGTGTAAAAAAGTAATTCCAATGAGTAGTATCTTAAGAAAATAATGCATAACATGTTTAAACAAGCTGGAAAATAATTGAAGACAGAATACTGAAATAATAGAAACTGCCTGTTATTACCTAGCTGTCAATAGAGCCATGACCTGCCAGAAAGAGATCCCATGAGAACTACAAAATATCGAGTAAATTATTATTACTGAAGAAACTGGAAACCTACATAGCAATGGTGCTCTCCACTTTTTATCTTTGAGAGCTACAAAAAAATTTCATTTATCAGTTTTCCATCAGGTCAGTTCAGTCTCCCCCTTCTTCCTGTAGCACCTCTGCATTCCTTCTGGACCATCATTGATATTCCAGTCCTCCACAGTTCCAAGATTTTTTTTAAGACATACATAAACTCCAGATTAATTTTCTTTTTTTTTTTCCCCCCAAGATGCAAAATTTCACATGTTAAGCATATTTATTCTTGATGCAGGGAGAATTTTAAATATCTATATCTAGCTATCAGAGCTGATGAAAAGTGAAAAACTTAGTTTGTGACTAGCCACTCAAATCTAAATGCTACTCCCATTTTTTAAGATGTAGCTTTCTTTCTACCCTTTATATGGCTAAAAATCCTAATACTTTTTTAGGATTTGTACAGGGTTTGACTGTGCTGCTCTTTCTACAAGCAGTATTAAACGTGCTGTGGCATATTTAAGCATACTGATTTAACTAAAGTGTCCATGGACATTCCTATGAAGTTTCAACAGAAATTCTAATGGCATGTGATACAGACATTGCCACACATATCATTATGGAAGTGGTTCATACAGCACAATATTATGCCAGTTTTTCCAAGCTTTTTCAAATGAATAATTTCTTCTCCGTCTCTTAAGATGAACAGCAGCATCTAACCAAACAACAACGTCACTCTACAAGGATGTCCTATGAAACTGCAGAAAACTTCTGACGGTGACATTTTATCTGGATTTCCTGCTACTGCGTTGTTTTCAAAATACTGGCACGAGTGCTTCTGCTTAGGCTTAAACAGCATCAAGCAGGGAGGAGATACTAATGGTACCAGCAACAATGAAAGTGAAATAATTTGCCATGTTTTAGAGCTACATTATAATATGTAATAGACTTTTTAATAACATAAAATGAGACTGATTTATAAATCTTTAGAATGACATCTGAAAAGGACCTAGATAGGCTGGTAAAAAAAACAAATGGCAACTAATGTATCTTTCTCGTTGGCTGTGGCAGTGATTTACTATGTTGTCTGCAATGCTAAATATACATCATAAATCCCTCCAACAGAAGCCTTATTATATTCATCCATCTCTTCCATATGAGCCAAAATTTCTTCTTTCATAAGCTTTATTGTATAAAAAGGAGCACATTATATAAAATAAAATGCAGGCTAAGGCCAGTGATCTTACATTAACCTAATGAGGACTTTATCTAAAGAATGCATACTAGAGATACCCTGTGGTTATTTTATTGTTAAAGACTATTTATGGTGTGACAGTGGGGAAGCTTCTCTTGTGGAAGATAAAATGATTCAGAACTCTCTATAAACCTGCATCAACTGATCACTTTTCTGCTTCTGTATAAGCCATTGCACAGAGTTTACTAAATAACATGAACTGGAAAGAAAATCAGATCTCAGCCGTTCGTAAACAAGCATGACTATGACTATGGGGAGTGTTGGTTTACTCCAACAATACGAAGTAACCAAAAAGGAAAAGCAAAGGGAAATTAGTATCAGTGTCCTCAGAAACAGGGCATCCTTTCAGTGAGGTCATAGCGGCAAGTCAGATGTCCAGACCAGCTAAGTCCACAAATTCGCTATTGTAAAGTCTGCCTTCATGGGTGATAAGAACTAAAGTGCGGTGCTAAGGACTTACTTTCATTCAGAGCAAGCTGCCACCATTTCCCTTCCTGTGGGGATGACAGCATCAGCCTTTGGAATAATGATTCTAAAAATAATTTTTCATCAAATTTATATGAAAACAAAATCAAGATCTTCAGCAGCAGAAACAACAAACATATTTCCATTGCAGCATTAGACCCAGGAATTAGCAACATGGCCTTGCTGACAAGTGGAATTTCACTGTTTTAAAAAATAGATTAACACCTAAAATATTAATATTTTTATGCCCACCCACTCATGCATTTAGAGAAAACAACCCCTTAACTCTTCTTCCCCTAAGATTTTAAAATGCTTCATCCCCTACTGTTTGCATACTGATCCAGAAGAAAATTGAGATAAAGGTCTCAAAGAAGAGAGTCTACATCTAGGTTCAATAGATCAGAGCTAAAGAAAAACCTGGCGCACTCCGCCATGGAATGACACAATCTTTGGTGTTGCTTCCACAAGAAACATCTAATAACAGATACATGTAATAGGCTGGTAGGAAGACTGACATTTTCAAAACACACTTGGCAGAGTAAAGGGAGATAGAAAATAGAAGGGCATTTGAATCTGAAATACAATTTAATACAACATATGTTAACAAACACAATATCAACAAACACAACATAAACCACCTGACTTGATCATCCACAAAGAAGATGGAAACAACAGCACGCACAGGGAAAGTCTACAGTCAATTAAAAAGACATTTTACCTATCATCCAGCCTACAGAAACAGAGCAAGTTATCAAGAGGAAATACAGGCAGGCATCTGAGACAAGGCCACCTGTTTCCAGAGTCTTTATATCAGACACAAAAACGGAAGGAGCTGTGGAGCCAGATGGCCATCCACCAAGGCAGTGTGGAAGGAGGTGCACTAGAAAAGAGCGGGAGGAGAAGGCATTAGACTCACCAAGACCAAAGGCGTGATCACAGGGGCAGGGGTCAGAGGGGAATTATCATCAGTGTCATCTTACCCTGATAGTGCAGAAATGCAAGCGAGTCACGATGCAGGTGGCAAATGGGCCTGCTCCTCAGGAGAGTCTCTCACAGGCTGGAAATGCAGGTAGGCACTTAAGTGGGAGAAAAAAAGTTAGTCCCCTTCTGCATTTAATGCATTTGGAATATCTGGGAGACCTCAGACCTCTTGCTGAAACGTACTCTACCTACCCGCTTCTACCCTGCATTCCTTCGGCAGCTGAGGCACCTGGCAACGATGGTAGACAAATTCCCTTGCTGCTAATGGGGCTGCGTTGGGGGATTTTCCAAAAGAGTGGTGCTGTAACTGCCTTCGCCTCCCTGGCAAGAGAGCCTTTTCCAGCATTTAGGAAATGGGACTGGATGACCAGGAACACTCTGATTTCATTTTAATTTCATCATAGTTCCGTACCAAGCTGCCTGCCTATGTTACAGAGCAGTGCATGGGAAACACCCCTGCAATCTTCTCCCCTGAAGCCTACACTGCTTATATAACATACCTCATGCAGACCTTTTTTGAGGAGATACTTCACATACAGTTTTTTATTGCTACAAAACAACCGCTGAATGAGATGTAAAAGGCTTCAAGTACCACAACATTCAGCTTTCGGATCCTGTTCAGTCTGACCTTCCCCCATACTCTGTCCCAAAAATATTTCAAGCACTTCTCAAAAACTGTAGCTTTACAACAGGTGTGACATTGTTTTATCTGACAATAACTTCACTATATACTGACCTCCCTTCTGTATTTTAGATAAGTTACAAAACAAAGCTAAAATCACAATACAACTGTGCAATTGCAGTATGCCAGAGATTCTCAGTACTCAAAAGTGAGGTAGGGTGCAAAGTCGCTATTTTCACAATTATAGTTATATATTCAAGACACCAATGCCCCCCAAAGGCTTTAATAAGAACAGCAAAGTTTATTATACTTAAATGAAATTTTAAAATCAGGAAAATAGTATCTCATCTCACAAGAAAAGTAAGTGAAGGAAAAGAGAGGGAAAAGGAGATGAAGTGGATCTTTAAATTAAAAACAAAACAAACTAAAAGCTCAGCAAACCTGAAGCCCAATCAAATAGATTATAAACCTAATAAAGAACACAAAAGTCAGTAATGTTATTCCAAGTAGGTACCTGCTTACTGCCATTTTTCCAGGTATCTCAGAGTGCAAAAAACACTTGCCGTAAAATAAGTAAATAAATAAATAATTATTAGAATTCTCTTGGCTTACTGCATGCTCGGGATCAGGACTAGTCTCACCTAACTAGTCTCACCATTTTAAATGCAGATGCCTACATCTGACCCCTAGACCTCTTGGAAAGAAACTGACACTCTCGAGGGACAATGTATCTCATCCTACAGTAGATATCTCAAGCAAGTCAGGTGAGTTGTGTCCTTAAATACCTACTATACTCCACTCAGTAAAATGGAAACATAGGGTGACCAGTCTAGATAGCAGTGCCCATACCGATAACATGGACTTACTCTAAAGTGAATTTTTAGCCAAAGGGAATAATATCTCTGAAAATCTTAACAGATGTTTGTAGATCATTTGTAAACAGACAGACTCATCACAGTGCAGATGCATCATCTAAACAGTGAAACTGCAAAGTATTACTGTAGATTCAAAAAAAAAAATTATGAATAGTGACCTGTCTACAATGGCCTATAAGTTAAATATTTGTTTACTTAAATGCGTTATTAAAGAATTGCAGCTAATTAGTATTTAAAAAAAAATGGGAAAGAAACAGGATTATGTGCTTGAATATAGAGTTCAGAAGGTTAAAAAAACATTTTTATGAATTTGCTTTTCACAACTTTCCTGTGAAAAGAGATTATGACAGTTTTACAGATGGGTGCATTTAAGTATAGAAATATGAAGTATAAGACCTGCCTAGCAGGGCATGTTATCAGCAAAGCCAGGTAGCTATCATTTTTCCTCTCTGTCCATTTTCTCACCACTGCATGACACTGACTTTTTGAAAGTGATACCTAACAGAGAAAGAGAGAGAGAAAGAGAGAGAGAAAGAGAGAGAGAAAGAGAGAGAGACAGAGAGAGAGAAAGAGAGAGAGA